>JAOUZG010023451.1:4145691-4161168 GCA_026289955.1 Argiope argentata | reverse complement strand
TATATATATATATATATAATTTAAGTCAATTCCTACTTAAGTCACCAAAGAAAATTATTTTAGTTAATTTATATTAAATAATTACAGTTAATATAAACAATTTATCAAAAACTTACTCGTTTTCGCAAGAGCATGACTCACATTCTTCACCTTCACGCAAAAAATACTGAAATCCTCGCATTTTACCGATGGAGCTACTGCCTGTTGATATCAACTTTCATTACAAACTGTAAAAACTATTTAAAGTATTAGTAATTAATTTAATTTAATTTACTTACTCAAGTGATTTATGATGAATTCGCAAAATTTGGCTACAGCAAAATAACTCCTTTTAGCATACATAACCTCACAAAAGTGTCAAAAAAAGCAGATTTTTTTAAAAATCTTGTTTAACCATTAACTAGATTTTAGTCAGTCAATTCTAATAGAAAATTGAATGAAATAATTTATCAATTCGTTACCCAGGAAGTAGCAATTATATGAATAAGATGACGATCAATTTCAGAACTTGGATTTGAATTACAAATTATAGGGGGAAAAAACTCTATTGTCCTTTTCATGAATAAAGCACTTCTCTATTAATTCCATTGACAGGTATTCGAAGTTCCAGATGAAAACAACTTTTTTTTTTCGATAATTTATGATGAAATATTATCCGAAGATCAGTCTGAAAAAATATGACTTCTTAAACATTTATTAGATTATTGATTATTCTGCTAAATATAGTATTAATTATAGACATTCATTTGCAATGAATTCTTTATAGGCCGATCAAATTTCTTTTTGACAAAATGCGACATGTTTTATTCGCATGTCGTCTTGTCATTTATATTTTCAAAAGTAGTGCAAATTAAAAGCCTGATGAAAGACATTTGCATCAAATGTCTAAAAATCTGTGGATATAGTCTTCGACATTCATCATATTTAGTTCATATTCGGCAGCCCAAAAATTGCTGGTAAAATAAGAATGTCATCTTTTCGAATCTTATTTATTTGCTACCTTGTCGATTATATTACCAACAGTGATATAATTTATAAGCGTAGTGAAAGACATTTGAATCAGATGTCTTAAAATTTGCGAATTTAAAGTTTTTAGCATCCATTGCATTAAGTTCTTGTTGTTGATGTTGTTAGTGGCACTTGCCATGGACAAGCTTCGCCGAGGCATCAGCGAGTTTTAAGCCCAATCAGCGTCTGTTGTTTTCTAGGTGCGCCAACTAGGGCCAAGAGAACGACTTCGCTACACACTCATCACAGTCGCTTGCACGGCCCCTTCTTACGGGGAGGGGACACATTCACACGCCTTACAGATAGAACACAGAAGAACAACCATGAACAAACCGGGACTCGAACCTGGAACGCATAGCTCTAGGAGAAGACACGCTACCCTTATGCCAGGAGCCCGGCATTCAGTTCTCAGCTCAGTCTATTTAAAACTGTCCTCAAAACGGCCTATTTTTTCACCTACTGCAGAATCGATTATTTTGTCAAATTTCATATAAAATAACAGGATGGTGATTTTTGATTAAATCTCCAGTCTTCTATCTATATTAATAAAAATGCAACTCGAAATGCGTTGCTAAGCGCAAAACTGGAGAACGGCTGGACCGATTCGGCTAATTTTTAAAAAAATATTTTCGTTAAGACACGAGGATGGTTCTTATGGAGAGAAAAAATGAAAAAACTGCGTGGAAAATAGTTAAAACGACACTTTTCTTACTTTCCCTCCAAAAATCTTCATTTCCTCCCCCCCCACACACCAACTGAGTTAGATAGCAGGAAGTAATAAATTATGGTTTGTTTAGAAAGAAATACGCGAAGCCAGTTGGTTTTCATTAATAGATAACGGGATGTTTAAAAAAGAAAGAAAATAGCTGCTTTTATTATTAGGCGATATGAATATTTAATCTATGCCTGCTCAAAATAAAGTCCGGGCAGGGAAGAAAAAAAATAACAAAGCGAAAAAAAAATTGTAAAAAGATAAGTAGTGAAGAAAAAAAAAGGAGAGAAAAAAAAAGAAAAGAAAAAAATGGTGTGATAGTGTCACCATTATTTCCTTTGTACGCGGCATTTTCCAAGCTGTTTTTTAAACTTCCGCATCTCTTGAAAACCGATTGTGTCTTTATTTGTTTAGTGTGTTTACATTTATGAAAATTAGAATCTCCTTATTCTATAAAAAAGCAGAATTTTAAACCTTTCCCTCCACCATTTAAGTAAAATATCAATTCCGGGACAATCATTGCTCGGATAGAAAGGGAAAGATGAGTAGTACAGAGAACAGATCATCTGAAGAAAATAATAATAATATTATAAATGAATTGTATGATTATCAAAATTTGTATGGTTTAAAAATATTTTGGCGAAAAACCTGTTATGAGACACAGCTACATAAAATATTAGCGAGAATTCATACTGGCGAACCGACTGGTCGCCAAAGGCGGCTAGTTATTAATAATAAAGTTATTTACAAGAGTTTTTAATTTTTAAAAGGTTTGTTCTCTTTTATATATATTCAGTTATTTAAGTTAACTATTAACTATTTAATAAAGCCAAAACACTTTGGAAATTTCAACTGTTTACAATATATTAAAATTAAAATGGATTTTATCTAATCAAATTCGATAATGAGGAACTCCCTACCTTCATCTTGAAATTGTGAATTCTTTTGTCGACAAAATTCTCAATCTCTAATCGCTGGTGACAGGGGGGGGGGAGGGTTTGACCCCTTGATATCACCACCTCTGTTAAATCTGCGTACCTAATTTCATCTATCTAGCTCTCTTCGTTTTGAAATTATTGTGTTTAGTTATATTCGGAGAGCTGGACTTCATTTGAGCATATTTTACTTAAAATTTGATAGAATTTAGAAAATTTGGCATAAAAATCGTATACCAAATTTCATCCGATGGGATAAAGATACCTCAAAGCATTTTTTAGCTATCTTTATCACAAGCAGATATGTATTTTCCAAACATTTGTTTTTTGAACTCAAATATATCTAAAACGTAGAGATTTATCAAATTCTCGAATTCAAATGCATTCTCTATACTTCATAAAAATAATTCCAAAAATTGTTTCGGATTCAATGGAACTTGTATTGTAAACACTCATTAACATAGAGAAATCAAATCCCCTTCCCCTATTCTTTTCATAAGAGAAAGAAAAAAGGCTGATGTCTCAACACTTTGGAAACTGTCTCTGAGTAGATGATGAGCATACGAAATCATGCAAATTATATGTAAATAGATTCTTAGCGAACTAAAATATGCTCAGTTATCTCTCTGGAAGAAAATAATGACTCGAAAAAGAATTCACAATTTTTCTTGCTTCCCAGTTTTCTTTACAGTATTTTCCAAACAAAATTAGTGGAAATCTTCCATTTAATTATTCACCGGATAACCACCTGACAATCCAAAACGTCCGTCGCGTTCTCACCTATTAATCGCTTGACGTGTATTGCGGGCCTAGTTTGATCGATGACATTTCATTCCCCTAGATTAAATTCAGAAGCACTAAAGCATCCCCCACTTGTTAACAATCGAATTGTTCAAACCTTCAAACATCCCAAACAAATTTTCATCGTTAGAAAACATATATTTTTCTGTCCCACAATTTTCCACCAATTTCACCCCTCTATTTTCCTTCCATGCAATTTTATAACGGCGTCTCTTCGATTTCGCAGCGAATGTTCCATAGACCACCTTTTCACCTCCCCGAAATCGTCTGCATAGTGTCGCCCGACGATTGTCATTATGATTGTTATTGCTGTCATTAACAGTCCACTTTTCCATGCGCGAACCACAGCTAGACCCACCCTATGGTTTCAGCAAGCGATAGATAAGTCCGAAGCCTGTTATCTTTGATTCGTAAAATGCACTGAAATTAATCTCCTATTTTTCTGCAAAACAATATTGATTACTCCTTTTTCGGTAGGGCTCTCGGCCGATTTTTTTTTCAAGGTGGATATCGGTATATACCAGCCTTATACACCGAACCCTATTCATCTTGTAGGTTGTTGTTTGTGTAATTTTATAGCTGTTGATTTTTTTTCGATTTTGCGCAACTAGGTATAATGAATGTAATCATCTATTCAAAGGGGCGTTAGTCAACGTTGGGAGAAAGACCGGTATGAATGCTAGTAGCTGAGGTGGTCCAGGGGACTCAAAAGTGATGTTCCTTCCTTTTTTTTTTATTAATGTTATTTATTTTTATTTTTTTATACTGAATTTAACCGGTTTTCACTAACCGTAAAATTTCTTTCGATGTTCATATGGCTGAAGTCATGTTAAATATTAAATTTAGCTATTCTATAGCATTTTATAAATGAAATGTAATGGAACTTTACTGATTCGAGCATTTTGTAATTCAAATTCGTTGATGATATTATTTTTTTTCTTCTGGATTCTTCAGAATCAGTAAAAATATCGCATTAATCAATATTATCAATAAAAATATTGCATAAAATTCGCAAAATTCTAGGCATATTTAAAATCAAATCTAAAAACTAACTTTTTTTATTTATTCATTTTTATCGTGTCAAAACATAGATATCGAATCTCTCCCCCCCTCTTTCAATAGCAATGTTATATCTGCTATCGTTATTATAATGCCAGAACATGATGTTGTTTTTGGGATGCGATTTTGGGGCTTCAACAAAAATCCGACGGCGAAAAATAAATAAATTTTATTATCTGCACGAGCATCTAAAAAAATTCTCTTTTAACAGCGTGTTGCCATCGCATTTACAAAAGCTCTGATTTAAAAAAATAAGTTAATGACTGCAGCGAATAAAACCTAGAAAGATGTCATTTTGAGCACGTGATTATATGAAATGAAATAAATAGGAAATGATATATATTTTTAAACAATAAATGCGAGAAAAAGTCTTTTTGGGTCGTTTGCAATACTAGAGTGACTCATTCAATGAAACAATCAAAATGAATAAAAATATAATTTAACTCGCACGAGCACGTGGTGCTTGGCCATTCAAGAAATTATGTTTTGACATGATACATTGATATATGCATAGCAGATTTCATTCTAATCTTTTTATTTTTGTTACATAGTCTAAATTTGATCTATATCATGTATCAAAAATTAATATTATATGTGTAATATGTAGTTCTCGCATGATAATAATAATTATTATTATTTATTTATCTCTTCCAGAAATATTTTCTGAATTCCTTTATTTTTTTCCAAACTGTAGACTTATTTGTAACCTGTATAAAATATGTCCAATATAAATGTCTTATTATTTTTGCCAGGAAATATAGAATTTAAAAAATCCTTTACATGTTGGTTCTCTATATATCATCTTATAGATTAAAACAAGGTATATTCTTAGGAAAACCAGTGGGACTGGTTTCCCACAGGCTTTCTCGTATAATTTCTAATAAAAATACTATTCACCCCTACAAAGAATAAGGTACTTTGGGTCAGGCAAAAAAAAAAAAAAAAAAGGCTTGCATGAGAAATTAAGAAATATCAACTTTTGGCAGGAATTTTACATTCACACCAAATCTATCTTGTGATCCTTGGCGAGTTATTTGGCGATTAATTCTTAGCATGTAATTAACAATATTCAAAAATCATATTTTTGTCTTTGACGCATCTTTCATTGCCGATTGAAACTCAAATTTGATACAGAACTAAAATTATAATCTTAAAACTTCACGTCAAATAAGGCATATTTTAGTCACTGCATTTTTGAGTTATCTCGTTTACATGCTTCTGAAAGTATTGATCGAAAAACATTCAATCCTTGCTAGATTTGGCTCAAAATTTGATATATAAATTTCGATTTTCATGGTTGTCTGTAAATTTGAAGCCCTCGATAATAGGTTCAAAATTGGGGTTGATGAGTTGATATCAAATCATTAATGGCCAGCGCACTTCTTTATAGCTTTAAAGATAAATAAAAATGCGATTAGTAGATTTTTTCGAAAATATGCCAAACAATAATTTGCAAAAAAGAATCCAAATTTTTTTTGAGAGGTCCTTGAAAAATACTTCATTGAAAAAAAAAAGGCATTTCAAATGCTTTTTGTATTGGATAGCAATTTGATTAACTTGGAAGCCATAAATAAATAAATAAATAAAACTTCTATTGAGATAGACATTTAATTATGATAGAATAATATTGTTACGTTTTTAGCGTAGCGGGTTCGGATTGAATGAGCTTTACTTGAGGACAGCACAAACAAATTTATGTACAGTTATTTACAGGATAATTGATAAAGTAAAAATTTCAGATAAACACAATCCAGCATTAATCTGTCAATTACAGCGTAAATGCAATCCTTATGCACAATAAACACAGTGTGCAAAACAGCCATCGTATAGCAAAGGAAACAGTAAATCACAGCGAGCTCAATAACTCAGCGTTAACAGCAAACTTAAACACAGCTCACTAATCCGCTAATCCAGCGAGACGCTTCTCTTCAGAGAGAGGAAAAACTGCCAAATGCGGTAGCCCGTCCCTTATATAGCCAGGTGAAATCACCGAGAGAGATCCAGCGGCTGTCAGACTATTCCTTTCGCCAAACCCGCCCGGTTGGCGCCAAGCTCTTTGACGCCGTCGCCAATCGCTCTCCCCTCCGTGCTTCTACCGACGTTCGCTCGCTTGTAACAATATGAAAGTAGAAGACATGATTATTTTGACTTATATTCTTTTTAAATTGGGCGAGTTTTTCTTAATTGATTGCTTCAACGGGAGCACTTTTTCAATACGTTTTGAATCTGTAGAAGATAATTTCACATCAAATTCTTCTAGCTCTGTAAATATTTTGTTCTATATCAAAACTCTTTACTTCGAACTGACTACAGAATTTGATTAGACCCTCATCATCTGATCAAAAGACTCAGAATATTTTTCTATTTAGTTCCATAATGTAGTGTAAATAAAACAAATAAATAACATTAAGATATTATTTGAATAGATAATTAAGATATCAACTAAAAGTTATAAATAGAAATTGATGAGAAATTAATTTCAGAAAAAGACTAAAAGCATACCGGAAGAAAGCAAGAGACAAATGGTATAAGTCAAACAGTGGATTATATCACAGTCAATATCAGTATACAAAAAAACATATAGCTTCAAAACGGGACGTAAATCAAACAAGAAAATGAAACTAAGAGATAGTTGGTTCGAAGGTTATATCAATGGTGACCTAAAAGAAAAAAAAATCTCAGAAACAATTATACGCTTACCAATAGAAAGCAATAGAAAATAAAACTGTTTTGTAAATCAAACTAAAACTGAAACAGAGTATTATATATGTATCGTGTAACTTCAAAACAGGAAGTAAATCAAACAAATAAATGAAATAATCAGATATTTAATTGCAAAAGTTAAATCACCGGGAATAAAATAGGCTTTAATTTCAGATGACAGATGATAGAAATAGACAAATAAAAGGCTAATGTAAAGGGCTAAAAAGGTGATGTAAAAGGCTAATCACTGTTATTACTTATTGTGTAATGACATTAGTGATATAAAATTATAATAACAAAACATTAAAGGAAATCTATAATCTCAAATTTCAAGTAATCATGTGAAAGCATTTTATTTTTTAAGTCCTTATTTGTCTCAATTCATTTAAGTCTAAAACCAGTTTAAACCTCTTTGAAACAATCACTGCCCTTCTCTGTCGTATATATATATATTTATATATATATATATATATATATTCAATTTTGTAGCTAAAACGATTTTGAGATGAAATAACAGTTATGATGTTATATTTCTACGTCAAAATTTTAAAAACCCATCTACTGTCAAACAAGCGTACTTAATAATAAAAAAATACTGGTAAAAGCAGGCCAAACTTTTAAAAGCGCATCTGCTTTCAAAGAAGCGTACATAATAATGATGCTATACTAGTAAAAAAAAAGTTAAAAAAATATATTCGATTAAAAGACATTCATGAATTATTGCCATTTGTGATTTCGAACTTTAATTATTCGTTGCCTTCAATTATTCAAATCCCCTTAACGGAAACAACATCATGTTCTCACACGAGAATGAAATTATTTTATTGTTGTAATCAGAAAGCACACCAAATGCTTCATTTTTAATCCACTAATAATAATTACAAACTTCAAAATTTTATCAAATATTTTTACGTCTTCTGTAAAAAAATGGGTACATCCAGGAATTTATTTCATTTTATCCTTTACTTTTAATGAATTTCACATTTTAACTTCGTCGATTTTCGAAAATTTTGAAGCGACCAATTTTGAGGTTAAATAACAACTATGACGCCATAGTTCTAAGTCAACTTTTTTTAAAATGCATCTGCTGTCAAAGAAGCATACGTAATAATAATGCAATACTGGTAAAAACAGGTAAAAAAAGTTATGCGATTAAAAAGTTTTGATGAATATTGCCTATATGCTACATTGCCTAAGCAATTTTGAGCTTTATTAATTCGTTATCTTCAATGATTCAAAAGCCCCTAACGAAAACAATATCATGTTCTCACATGATAAAAAAGTGACTGTAAATCCACGGAAATTTTATCCCTTAATAACCTAGAGTTTCAATTTTGATACCAATCTTTTAAACCGAATGTTCACATTACTATTAGTTTTTTTTATACGTTGGCTGTACGTATTTTACTGTTGTATAATATTCTTTCCAACGAAATTAAAAACTTACCTCCTGGTTCTGTAAAAATTGTAAAGTGTCGTTATGCGATAGTAAAAACAATCAATGTTTCGCATTATTTCATGCATAGGTATATCTGATTTCTTTATGGCGTTAATGCCTGAAGTATCAAAATTGATACCTGTTTTTTTTTCTAAATAAATATGTAAAATAAATATTGTGATTTTTTTAGCTATTTTTCCCTTCATCTAGACCCTCAAGCAAACACAGTAATATTAAAAATAAATCCCTTTCGTAAATCAGGCTACTAAGGGTTAATAAGAAAATGATAACGTATTACCGTTGTGTATAAGATAAATGTATTTTGAGGTAAAGCTCCTATCCTGGTTATTTAAGACTGAAAATCGAAGCAAAGTAAATTAAATGATTTTGAAGTTCTTGTCGTTCGAAGATGGTTATATGAATTTTTTATTGAAATCAAAAGAGTATTGAATGCAAATGTTTATAGTCAGACTCTGGAAATGAATTAATGTAAGTGGCTGTATGATGCTAGTTGAATCATGGGGCTTTCCGAGGATGGTGTCCATGGGTACTTTATATTGGAGAATCCTCCCCATCCTCCTCTTTCTGATTTTGCTACCATTCCCGAGAACAATGCCGAAGATCAAGATCATATGTAACAAAATCCCCCGCTTGTCACCGTCCGACATTGTTCGTCGACAAGGAAAAAGTTGGACAACTACAAGACCTCACCGACGTCGGTCAGGTTGTCAAGCACTTGTAGAAGGCAACCAGCGATCTTGTTCTGATCGCCGGTGACAACACCGCGATCCTTTTCCCGCTTCATTGGGCACCTCGGGACGACATCGGCGGGGTTTTTCATCCCTTTTTCGAACATTGTCACCCGCGGCCAAAACAAAGGGAAAAAGAACGAGAAAAAAAAAAGAACATTTTATACAAGCACCTCGAAGACAAGAGATCAGGGGTCGTCGGAGAGGAAAAAGAAGAAGAGGAGGAGATGAGAGAGATAACATATCAAATAAATAATAATAATAATAAAAAGAATAATATATATCATGTCCCCCCCTCTCATCCCGCTTGGCTGTATTTCGGCTTCCTGCTGTCAAAACATTGTCGTTTATCTTGGACAGCGCTTACAGCCTTAGGGGGCTGGGTTTAATCTTCTCACGAGGAATTGACTCCGCTGATAGGAAGATGTCGTTTGCTGATACTTCCAGGGGTGGGAAAAAGCAGGAATGTCTTCAAGTGGCCGATCTGCATTGTGTTGGGGTATTTTTTTTTTTATTATTATTAATCATTTTTTTTTTTCACGAAGCAAAGAATCTTCAAATGGAAAGCAAGAAGACTTCAATAAGAAAATAATTTAAAATCTGAAATTATGGCCATAATTCGAGCTTTTCAGGATTGAATGCGAATTTTAAAGTTAAGAGAAAGAAAGAAAGAAAGTGAAGAGAAAGTTAAGTATGTGATAAATTTTATAAAAATAATTTTAAAAGCTTGTGATAAATAGATATTGTTTTTTTTATTTCAATTATTTTTAATTTTTGATTTAAAATTTAATTATAAATGCCACAGAATCAAAAATTTTCTCAGATCTACGATCAGGTGTAACCATTGGATGGAATCAAAACTGTGTTAAATTAATTTTCTAACTGATAATTAAGCTATAAGAAGGTTAAAATATGTGTTTCATCATCGAAAGCCCAATTAAGTACAAAATTTTATTATCTGGTCAGAACATGATGTTGATTTGGGAATGAGATTTGTGGCGTTAACAAAAATCCGCAAGAGAAAAATAAACATTTTATTACCAGCACGAGCTTCTCAAAAAAATCAACCTTTAATAACGCGTTGCCATAGCATTTACAAAAGCTCCGATTAAAAAAATAAGTTAATGACAACCGCAAATAAACTAGAAAAATGTCATTTTGAGCTCGTGATGATATGAAATGAAATAAATAGGAGACTTGATGTTTTTTTAAAACAATCAATGCGATGCAAAAAATTTTTCGATCGTTTGCAATACTAAAGTGACTCATTCGATGAAACAATTAAAAAGAATAAAAATATAATTTAACTTGCACGAGCACGTGGTGCTTGGCTGTTCAAGAAATCATGATCTGTCATGATATACTGAAATATGCATAGCAGATTTTCTTTTAATCTTTTTCTGTATATTATACAACTCTTTATCTACGCTTTTGTGTATTATATAATTCTAGCATCTTTATTAGAAAATGAATGAAGATTCGATTACAGGATAACATACTTAAAGGCACGAAACAATTTAAATTAAGTAAAAAAATGTGCAATTTTTGAATTGTGATTTGAAAAGTAAAGGATAAAAAACTTGATAAACAAATGGTAATATTTCAGTTTGAGCACATTTGAGATTTAATTTTATTAAAGACTCGTGATTCACGTTAGTGTGACGCCAAAATTCTCAGATGACTTAATCATACGCTTGACTTTTATTTAATAAGTTAATAGACATTATACAGCTTCAAATCGAGATGTAAATATACTGAGCCTATAGAGGTAACAGTTTTTTTCATACAAATTATTTATTTGAATTTTTATCTTAAATCATTACGAAAATAAATTAAAAGCCTTTTTTGACATGAAAGAGAAAAATAAAACCTGCAAGGCTGATCTCCCCCCCCCCAAAAAAAAAGAGTTTCCCTCCTACATTTTAATAAACTTGTCATGCTTGAGAACGCCTTGGTATAATAATTAACCAAGCAATATTAACTCTTAACGTGAATTTGGCCTTTTTAAACAAACCAATCGTGCCATTTTTGGCGAAATATTTGGCGATTACTCCCAGAGATGAGGTTTAAAAAATCGAAAATCAAACCTGTTTAAGACACGTGCTTCTCAATCATAAAATCCTCTGCTAAATTTGATATATTTAGGTAATTATTTTTTAATTATCGTGGTTATATATTTCGGTTTACGTATACATAAAGTACAGACCGATAGACAGTTACAGTTGAATTCGTCTTAAATTTGACAGGTGTCCATGACATAGATGCTAAATATGTAATCGCCAATTTGCCGTTTCGAATTCATTGGCATTCATTTTCATGCACATTAGTATATTTTTACAATTTGGCGAAATTTTTCTTGGCGCTTTTTTTTTCCGTGAAAACCAAAATACCCAATATTCTTAGTTTTGTATAGCAATGTGATGACATGGAATTCTACTTATTATACAGGCTTCTGCTTTGTTAAAAGATTCATGATTGCCAAATTAAGCGTAAGAAATTTTTGAATTAAATAACCAAAAATTCCTGTGATCTAGCGATCTGCTGGATCACGGAATAAAATAATTTTCAGTTTTATTTTATTTTATTTTATTTCGGATAAAAGAACGAAAAACATTATTAATGGTCTTAAGTCTACCAGGGACCTTTAAAATGACTTTTTTGCAATTTTCACCTTAGCAATTTGAAATTTTTTATTCATTAAGAGTAACACTATAGGAGATGACACACATAATTTTAACGCATTACATTAATTTGTTTATGAGATAGGGGGGTTAATATAATATAATATTAACGTTAAATAAAGTTAATGAAAAATGTTTCAAGAGCTCCACATTTGCTCGAAAGCGCTCCAATTTTTATTACTACTTACTCTAACCCTTTTGGAACAAAAGTTGAGATTAATCTTGAAGTTTGAGGTCGAGAAATTCAAATTAACCGATGTAATAACTCAAAACTATGTGAAACAACTGATTTTTTTTAAAGTTTAAGTTATTACATTTTTTAATTTTGTCAATTTAATTAATGTCGTACTCAAACTTAAAGATTAATAATAAATTTTGTTTCAAAAGGATTAGAATAAGTAATAATAAAAATTGGAGCGCTTTTGAACAAATTTGGAGCTCCTGAAGCATTTTTCATTAACGTTATTTAACGTTAATATTATATTATATTAACCTCCCTAACTCAAAAATAAATTAATATAATACTTTAAAATTTTGTGTGTCATCTCCTATAGCGTAACTCTTAATGCCTGTAAAATTTCAAATTGCTATGGTGAAAATTACAAAAAGTAATTTTAAAGGTCCCTGGTCGCCTTAAATTACTGCAGTTCAGACAGATATAATATCGTAATATATATCTATGCATTAGTCATATCTAGAGTTGAGTAATCAGTTACCCTGAAAATTTCTCATCGGGCGTTAGAGTCCTACCATTGTCATATAAATGAAAGTCTACTGCACTAATAGAATTGCTCGATTGCTAATGGAAATTTACGAATTCATCTCGTTAGTTAATGGAAATTTAACATATCTGTTCGTTTGCTAATGGAAATTTAAGATATATGTTCGATTGCTAATGGAAATTTAAAATTCTTCCTGCAACTGTTCGATGACAAAGTAGAGGTGCACCCCCCCCCCCAAATAGGTTTCTGGTCAGATTCAAATAAACAGCTCGACTTTATCAACATTCCACTTTCGAAGACAACCAGAAGCAGTCGTAAAATGTATCCTATTTTACGAGTTCGTAAAATTGACGCTGCTGTAAATTTAAAAGCCATGAAAGCTCCTTCCTGCCACTGACATACTAGAGATCTATCCTTTGATTTAGGACCCTCCCCGTAACACCTCGAGTGTCCCTAAAATTTTACACAGGGACAGCATCCCAAACTCGGCGCAGGGGATCGCATAAATCCTTATCTATCACTTAAATGTCAAATTTTTATTAAGACGCAACTCAATTTCGAGCCATTTTGTCTTGTTTCCTTCTTTTTATCTCAAACTTTTAAGACCCCTCCGTCGTCTTTTATAGCCCCTCTTCCGTGAGATCTCTCACATTTGGGGGAGGAATAAATCCTGTGGGTTCCAACGAACTGATCGAATTCCACCCGGGTCTTTAAGAATGACAGGTCTTTTATGTTGCACTCAGTGGACGTGGACCTAACGATTATCTTCTTTTAAAAGGTTTCTTCCAATCGCTTTGACCTTCTGGGACGTGTGCTTCTTTTAAGTGTTTCTCGAAATGAAGGTCGATGTTTTATGTTCGGAACCAAATCTTCCAGCTCTGTGGGGTTGCAATCCTGAGTGAGGAGGCAAAAAAGGAATTTTGGAACCAGAGAAAATTTTCCGGCGTGGACAAATAACGAAATATATGTTGTTGTTGCTACTTATGGCACTTGCCTTTGACAAGCCCCTCTGATATATCAGCAGATTTTAAGCCGGAGATATACGCCTCTTGTTTTACAAGTAGCGCCATCTAGGGCCAAGAGTACGATTTATTTACACACATGCCACAACCCTTTTTAGGAGGCGGACTTCATTCATTCAAATTCATTCATTCATTCATCTCAGATCGTAATTTAGACCTGGAACAAAGAACGATCACCTCTGATCCAGTACTCCCAGTGGTATTACTCTCGATATGGAGGACTTTGCGACCACGAACAAATTTAACGAAGGCCAGCCGCCACACGCTCGGGGAATCTTTGGGGTTAGTTTCGAACTCTTAACCTTAAGAGTACGAGTCCAACGCTCTACCAACCAGGCTAACAAAATATATGAGACCCCTTAGAGTTACCAAAAAATTTCTTAATTTTTTAGGGGGAAATGCTTTATATCTTTCATTAATTTTAAAGAATATAATAATCTATATAAATAAAAAGGAATCGCCAAATGATGTATTGCTAAGCATAAAACTCAAGAACGGATCTATCAATTCCGCTGTTTTTTTTTTTTTTTTAATATTTTCGTTAAGACACGAAAAAGGTCCTTATAGAGAGAAAAAAAAAGAAAAAAAATTATGGAAAATAGTAAAAACGACACTTTTCTTACTTTCCCGATAAAAATCTTCATTTCCTCACCGCCAAATGAATAAGACCAGCTTTTTCCCCACGCTAATGAGGTTAGGTTTAACATGTTTCAACCAATATCAAACAAATCTGTTTATTTTCCTATTGTTCGATGGATTTATGACTAAACATTGTTAATGAATCGATTTTTCAAATTCATTTTGAAGTACTTTCGAATTAAAATAAGACAAAATAAAATAAATTAAAAATTTCTAATCTGTATTGTGTTACCGAACTGGCATAGAAAATTCACACATGTGTAGTATGTTGTAATTATAGACAACCGTGTTTTCCTTTTAATGAAAAGTTTAAAAAATATGTGAATACTTTTGTAGCTGTCTCAATCTTGATCGAAAAATAATACAGACTTGACATGATTTTAAAGAAGTACGGACTTGATTTGAAGTTTTTTGCTTTATTTCAGGCATTCACTATAAATAAATTGTTTTTTGGGGAGTTGTGTACTTTTCCATACGTAAGAAGTCGCAGTTAAAAGCTAATATGTAATAAATAAGAAATTATTGAATATTTACATATGTTTTTTTATAACACTATTTGACATACCCAGCGTTACTAGGAATTTAAGTGTTTCCTGAACAATACTCTTAATTCACAAACTAAATTAATACAAATTACCCCTTTGAGCTCGTAAAAGTTATTCGATGCAGAATTATTCTCTTAATACAGTGGTGGACAAAATCATTAGTCAACAGAGCTAATTATCAACACATCAAAGGTTAAAATATCTTTTGAACAATATATTTTTTTAATTTAAAGTATATTGGTAAATAAATTTTTATTCACTTAATTAAGGTCCTCTTACATTGATTTTTAATAAAAACGTTCTTAGTAGCTAGCCACAGTTTACCGACTACCAACCTAATGGCAAGGATTTGTTTATTGCTCCAAAAAATAAATGTATGTAATGATTTTAGTTGAGTCTCCTCGAAACATTTATCCTCACCTTTTTACTACCAGTAGGTATTATTAAAAATCAAAACTATATA
>JAOUZG010023451.1:4114750-4142733 GCA_026289955.1 Argiope argentata | reverse complement strand
ATAGCGAATAGCGCTAGGCCCGAACTCCCAATCTTATGGTTAGTAGCCGAGTATCATACCGATCAAGCAAAAGGGACCCTTCAGCGCGAAGGATATTAATTGGCTTATATAGCAATCACCACATGGTAAAATCTCGGCTCATGAGCTGTAAGGTTTCAGATTCGAGGCCCAATTCTTCGAAGAACCGTTATGTAAGGGAGTCTGTTGCACGTTAAATCCGTCAGAGTCAAACGTCTTCCCTCTAGTTTGGTGTGGTGTGGTGTGGAGAGAGGGTTGTCTTCACAGGTGTCGTCCTCGTCACATGACCAAGGTTCAAAATTATGGGGCTCATCATAAATTATCCCTAGTGTTGCTTTACAAAGGGACGTTAATATAACTAAACGAAACAGCCCCCCCCCTTTGCCGACAGACTATTAACGATCCAAAGTATAGGAAGACATACTCAAGGGATGCTCTGATTTTAATTGCTTCAAATATAAGAAGCAAACCAGTTGCAGTGGCATAGAGTGGTTAGTTACTACACAAATAAAATTCCAACTTCTTTCTATATTGTACTCAACTTTTCATTTTCTCGGATACGAAATATACAACGAGAAAATATAGAAGTTGACATAAAATTGAAACTTATGATTTTGAAGATTCTTCATATTTCAGATCTCTTTGAATCCGAAAAAATATATTCGGAATTATGTCTCCATAAAATAAAAACCAGTCCACGTCTTGGCACTAGGGTAGCGAGTCTTCCCTGTGATTTGGGCGTCCTGGGTTCTAGTCCCGATTCGGGAATGGTTTTTTTCACCTGTTCTATTGGAGAGATGCGTGAATGTGCCCTCCTATAAAAAGGAGCCGTGCAAGAGAGCTGTGATGCGTGAGTAACTAAGACGTACTCTTGGCCCTAGTCGGCGTTCATAAAAAAAAAAAAAAAAACAAGAGACGCTTCCAAAGCTTATAATCGCTGACTTAGCTTGTCCATGGCAAGTGCCATTAGAAACAACCACTCGAAACTATGTGGGGAAAATATGGTATGTGCTCTCTGCTTCAAATTTGTAGTTTCTATAACATTCGGAACGAGATCTATTCTGGAGAAGTCTAGATGCTTGATTACAATTATATTATTGCAACAAATTGAAGAGTTAGATGAATAAAATTTGATGCAGAGAGTTAAAATCTATAATATAAATCCAAATAAATTTTTTAATCATATCCAACAATGGTTTAACCTTCCTTCTGCCTGTGATTTTGACATGTATGTAAAAGCGATAATTCAAAAATGCAGTTACTTACTTGACTGAAACTTGATATATGATTCCGTGACTATAATTGCAGTTCCGAGTGAAATTTATTTGATCAGAAAAAAAGCCGTTTAAAATATATATTCGATTTTCTGCTGTTTTATCACCTAATATTAGGGATTTGTCGCCAAATATTGCATATCGGATTCTGTAAAACCGCTAGTTTCGTCTCAAAAATTGATATTTCATCTCTGTTGCTCGCCAATGGCAAGCATTTAATACATAAATAACGATCAAATGTGAAATTAAATATCTATACTTCAAGCATCCATGATATTGTTCAAGGTCCAAATTTCAACAAGAAAAAAAATTTATAAAATGCGAACATTTTTTGGACTTCCTGGTGTTTCCCCATACATCAAATTGAAAGACAATTAAACTCATTTGTTTGAGGCTTTAATCGAATTTGTAATCTTTAATAAGTTTATACGGCTCATAGTTAAACAAAACTTGAAAAAAATTAAATTAATTTATAAATTTTAGTGTATCTAAAAATTGACTGATACAAGTGTTCTAGAATTCATGGCCCAAATGTCAGAGGATGGCAACACACATCAAAGCTGTTAACCCTTTATTTACTGATGGTAATTTAAAATACCAATTAAATCCGGTTGATAGCCTCCGAATATGACTATTTTTTCTTGCAATATTTGAAAGGACAAGAAACTATTTCCAATACAAAGAAATAGATATCAACTAATAATGATATCAAACAAGTAATAATTTTTTTAAATAAAAAATTAAAAAAAAATTAAAGCTATATTAATATTAAGTGTTATTCACAATAAGTTTTTTTTAAAAAAAGATTAAAATGAAATCTGCTTTTCATATTTCAATGTATCATATCAGAGCATCAATTTTTGAACGGCCAATCACCACGTGCTCGTGCGAGTAAAATTATACTTTTATTCATTTTAATGGTTTCATTGAGTGAGTCACGTTAGTATGGCAAATGATACAAAAACACTTTGTCTCGCATTTATTCTTTTAAAAAAATATCACATTTCCTATTTATTTCATTTCGTATAATCACTTACTCAAAATGACATTTCTGTAGGTTTTATGTGCGGTAGTCATTAACTTATTTTTTTAAAAAAAATCGGAGCTTTTGCAAATGCAACGGCGACGCGTTATTAAAAGCTGATTTTTTAAGATGCTCGTGCAGATAATAAGATTTTTGTTGTTGTTGTTGACGCCATAAAACTTCATTCCAAAAACAACATCATGATGCTCTGGCATAATAAAAACACACACCTAATGTTAAAATATTTAGGTAAATAAAGGGTTCAGATATATTGCAAAGAATATGAGATTTCAAATGTATATTTAAGAAAAAAGATATTTCAAATTCCAGACGGAATGTGAACAATTGAGTATTTTAGATTAAATATATGATGTGCATAAAAAGTCTACTAAGAGGCATACGAAACTCACAATCCCTCTCGTGCGTACAGAGAGAAAAACTCTTCCTAAAACTTTCCGATTTCCTTCTTTTTCGGGAAAAGAATGACAGAGCTCCCGTCCGTCGGTATTAGCCTCGCTTTCTCTACCCACACGCACACACACAAAAACGCGCGCTTTTTCTTTTGTTCCTTTTCTCTGCTGCTCAGAGTCGCACAGCGGGAAACCGACGTTGTGGGGTCACGTCTGCTACTGTTCGGCCCACCCCTGTCACTCTCTGTGCCGAGTGGTGACAGCCCTCTTCACCGAACATCCCCCCCCCCCCCCCCCGATTGTTTTGCTTTTTATTCCAAAGTGTCATTCTTACGTGCTCCAGTAAAAGGATGGAGATAGAAGAGAACGGCACGGAGAAAAACTCTTTGAAAGGTGGAATGGGCAGTGCTCTTGTATTAAGTCGAGACTTCTTTTAATGAGTATTAACCTCAAATGAGGTCGTTTAAATATGAATATAATCTTGTTTTGTTATATATTTTTAATAATAAGTAAAGAGAATCAATCAGCCATCTTTATTTGTACAGTTTCATCAAAATGTTTTAAATTTATGCAAAATCATGATTACACGCGTCTGTTCGTTTGTATGTCAATGAACTCCTCCAAAACGATGAACAGTAAAGATATAAAATTTGAACATGCCATTCTAGGTAAAATTTATTTTGTTCTAATTCCCAAAATTAATAATTTCTTAGAATATATATATATTTAAATAACAAAAGTTAAGATACGCATCGACGTTTTTTCTTAGCTTTCCATCAGTAATTTCTGAAATAATTAACACAAGAAAGAAATTTATGTGTCTTAAGGAAAAAGTAATTATTATTATTATCATTATTTTGAAAAACACATTTAAATGTAATGCAATTTTTTTTATTTAATTTTTAAATTTTTTTGTTTGGAAAATTCGTTTCACAAATTGTTGGTAACGATACTTTAAATTACTAAAATAAAATTAAAATCAATTTTTATTGTTTCAACAATTTTTTTATTTATTTTTCATTGTTTCTACGATTATTAATGATTAAAATATTGTTTTCGATAAATATTAGTTTTTTAAAAGTTAATTTCTATTTTTTATTTTAAAATAATTTAACTTTAAAATTTTTTTATTTTTGCAGTATTCAAACTTTTATTTACCAATTTTTATCTCATCAGTTTAATTAGTATTTGTTTAATTACTATAAAAACTGTTATTTAATTTTTAGAAATTATTAATAATATAATAAAAAAATTAATTAATTAAAAAGTAGTGTAATCAGGAATGAATTAAAACTTCAACATGTTATTTTCCATTGGCCTCAGACTACTAACTGGTTCGCCAGGAATGCATTTTGAATTTGTTTTCAGGTAAATCCTTTAAATATAACTGTTTGTTTACGATTCGGTCAAATTGTCAGACACTAAAACTGTGTTATTTTTATTATTTTAGTTATCTTTTATTATCTTATTCATTTATTAAGTACTTTGATCTTTGTAATGGAGATGGTTCCATGACGTTAGAGCGCTGTTAAAAATGTAAAGATCCACACCTTCTTCCAAATTTTTAAATTGTAATTGAATTTTTTAAATTTCTCTTTTTATTTATACAGATATATCTCCTTTATTTGCTTTCAATAATGAAAGAATATCAAGCGATTAAATATTTGCGATAAAAAAAATGAAGATGATCTGAATTTCAGATCAGCAATGGGATTTAATGTTGAAAATTGGATAAAAGAAATATTTTTAAAATGTCGCCAAAATTTAGCAAAAATTGGCCCGACTTTTCAATTCGCGCCATTAAAAAGACGATATTTTAAATTTTAAATTATTTAAAATTCATTTGTGGACATTAATATTCTCAGAAATTATCACGGAAAATTCGAAAAATGTAGCTTAATTTTTAATTGATTAAACTTTTAATTAAAATTTTAGAAATCCTTCCGAAGAGAACATTTTCACTCTCCTTGTTATTTATGTTGCTCGCTGTAGGCCAAACGATCTGGCTTGCAGAGTGCCAACACAAACTCTCTCGCACACATATCTCACACATGCACACATTCTCACACACACATATCTCATACATGCACACACTCTCACACACATACACACACACTCACACATACATTTACACTAACACATTCATACACACACGCGCGCACTCTCACACACACTTAAACACACACACATTCGTCTTTACTATTACTAAAGATTAGCAATCAATGGATATACAAGATGTAAATGTATTAAATTAATAATCAAAATTTCATAAGGTTCTTGTAAAAACTTTAACTTTGAATTAACAGAAATAAACTTGAATTGCAGATGATATTTTAATATTAAGATGCTTTGACATTTAAAAGGCTAATATAAAATTCTAATTCAAAATTTCGAATTAACGAAGCTCCACTACCTATAGCGTAAAAAAAAATGCATATACATTAGAGCACTTTCTATCCACTGCAATATATACGTAACACATTTGGTAAGTGTAAGTAAAACGGTCTAGCATGTAAAGCACCAACATGTGCGCACACATTTAGCTTTATTACCAATAAAGATTAAGAATTATTGAATACACAAGACGCTAATTTATCAAATTTTATATTACAAATTCCAATTGTTCTGTTAAAAGCTTCAACTTTGCAGCAACGTAAATAAAAACGAACTGCAGAAGTTATATTAACATTAGGATGTTTGGAAATTTAAAAGGCTAACATGAAATTCGTAATCAAAAGTTAGTATAAGCGAAACTCCATTACATATAAAAAATGATATATAAGAAAAATCTTATAAGTAGTTTAATTAAGTAATAAGATAAATTATATGCAAATTTATTGTCATGTATCAAAACGCATTCCCTACATACCTTTTTATAGAATCAAAAGGTGTTTTTGTTTGTTTGTTTGTTTGGATGAATGGAAAAAAAATGAAATGATATGAATTCTACGGTCACAAATTTTAAGTTATCATGTGAGAAATTTATTAATGTTTTTAAGTCATTATTTGTCTTGATTAATTTAAATGATTAAGTAATTTAAACTAATTTTTTAAAAACAATACTGATGAAAGCAAGTCAACCTTTTAAAAATGCATCTGCTTAAAAACAATACTGATGAAAGCAAGTCAACCTTTTAAAAATGCATCTGCTTTCAAAGAAGCGTAAATATTAATAATGTAATGCTGGTAAAAGCTGGTAAAAAAACATGCGATTAAAATATGTTCATGGATATTCCATTAATGCTTTATTCATTGCCTACGCAATTTCGAGCTTCAATTATTCGTTGCCTTCCCTTATTCAAAATCTCCTAACAAAAACTACATCATTTTCTCAGGGGATAATAAATAATATTGTAATGTGATGATGTTTGAAGCATAGATGTTGTTACACAAGAACGATTGCAAGATGCAGACTTTATTGTCTAGGAAAACGTGTATTAAATATACGCTACACAAGCTACAACTTCACAAACCGAATTAACTATAGAACACCCTTCAACAAGAGAAAAGGCGCTTTCACAAGCTAAACCAACCAACGTGGCTTGTTGTCCAAATTGAGCTGCCTCTCCTGCTTAAACTGCGCCTTTTAAATAGCATCCCACTAAATTGGGAGGTGCAAACTCAGAAACGCCACCCTCGTTCTAGGCAAATCTGGAACTTTCTCCAACATTCTATAAGAACAAATCTTTATTTCTTAGCTTCTACTACACATTTTAGCGTCTTCTGTTTAAATCCCTTCAGAATGGTCTCTCTGACGCGTTATTACATTACAATTAAATTATTTTCAAATATGTACAATGTTTATACAAAAATTCATACATATTTACAATATTTACATCTCATTTACACAAAATTCATAACAATATTATATGTAATGTGTTTAATACGACATGGAGTATGCATGGTGAGAAAAAAAATTTTCTTAGTATTCTCCTGGGCGAGCTATTAGAACCTAAAGTTGCCAAATTACAAACCCTTCAAAACCGCTTAACGAAAATAACATCATGTTCTCACATGATTAAAATAAAGATATGCAAATAGTTTAAGTGAATAATGAATTATGATTGTTTGGAAACGAGTCAAGTCTTTGTAGACCAAAGATTTCCCGCCAAAATTAGCATACGCCGAACGGCTTTACATAAGATATTCGCGAATGGATGCTCTTGGCCTTAACCCGACCTTCACCCCGTGTCTTTTTCAAAAATATTTCTGGATCTACTTCTGGGTACAATGTATGCTTCACGAACGAGGCTCGCAAAAATAGTTTCTGTACAACATCCTGTGTGAAAATTCTTCATCATCTTTCTCGTAAAGTAAAAAAGAACACGAAAGGAAAAAAAAGGAGAATAAATAATTAAAAGGAGAAAAAAAAAGGAGAGGCAGTCTCCGGAGTAACATTGTTATTCCGAGACTCGGTCGAAGAGAAACTTGTTCTTGACGTCCCATCAGATTTATCCTCTCTTGAAATAACCGTTTCTATCAAGAGGGGCAGAGGAAGAGCAAAAAATATGAAACACGTTTTCTTTTGCAGAGAACGCGCGGCGTCTCCTCTTTGGAGCGAGAGGAAACGTCGCGATTTACGAGTTGGAAAAACAAATTCCACATCCGGACAATTATACGGCAAAAACAGAATGCAGCGGAAGCCACTCATCGAGACTAAGAGGAGAGAGAGGATTGCGGCACTGCGCATGTCTGCGGCGAAAGATCGCGAATTGCTGTTCATGAATTTGATGTTCATTAACAACGAGAAAATGGAATGTGTTCAGTAGTTGATTTATAAATTTAATTGCCCTGGTTAGAGCACATTATTAATGCTGGTCAGTTTAGTTTTTAATAATATTTTATTGATTATTTTGTGTTAATTTTATTAAAAAAATGTTTATATTGTTTATTTTATTTTATGACCCATGAACATAAATCACTCATGTTCTTATCCAATATTATTTAACCAAGTATTTGGTGTTTATAAATATTGAAAAAAAGTATGTGGCCATGATGAAGCAACCAGTACACCACTGTTTTTATATAATTTTATGGTATAATTTTAATTATTATTATTTCTTTTTCGTATACGTAGTACAGAGAAATTACAGTAATCGTCAAACAATTCGAGTTTGAGATTTTAACGAATTTCCGCGATTTTTACTTCCCTGAGTTCGAAAGACACATTTCTGAAAAATGTCCGACTGTCTGTTTGTCAGCAAGATAAAATCAAAAGCGTTTTTTTCTAGGTGATTGAAAATTGGTATTCGGACTTCATATAAAATTTACAGATTTCTAGCAAATTTCGAGTAAAATCAGCTCAGAGGTACCTGTTCGACTTTTCGAATATAATTTGGCACAAAATGAAGAACTATATTGATAAAATTCGAAGCAGAGAATTAACTTTAGTTTAGTTAAGTTAATATTAACGTTCTTTTTAAAAGCAACACTAGGACCGTTTTGGAAAGGATCTCGTAATTTTGAACCACGGTCATATGACGAGGCCGACAACTGAGCTGGTAGCGCCCTCTAAACATCAATCTTCGGTGGAAGCGGGTCTAGTACCTGAAACCTTACGACTACCTAGTCCAACACACGGAACTAACATTTATAGTCTAGTCACCAATCAAATTTTGAGTGCAATCCAACAAAGGATTGACCATCTGTCTATCTGTATTTTTGAAATATGCAAACGTGATAACTCAAAAACGTAATGACTTCAATCTATCAAATTTTGATATTTTATTCTATGTTTTTAAACAATATTCTAAAAAAATAATTAATTTGTTGAGAAAAACGCGTCAAAAATACAAATTCTATTTTCGGTTACTTTTAAACGCATGCTATTTTGGATTAATCGCCAAAAAATTCGCCAAGGATTACATGATATATTCAGCAGAAAAGCTAAATTCACACCAAAGAATAATATTTCGTATCTGTCGTACACCTTTGCTATGTATGGCCAGCTCTTGGATATTGCTTTTTTTAGAAAATATACGAAAAAATTTGGGGGAAACTTCTCCAAATGGTTAGAAATTTATTTGAGAGCTCAACTTATAACAATTTTTAAATCGAATCACTTATGCATTTCCTTTCAGCATGTGATTCTAGGTCAGAAATCCGCCACTAAATGTGTTTCATTCTCTTTTTTCAATTTTCTCGTAAATTCACACTTAAAAATTTCACTTTTAATATGTCATTTGGCGTCATTTATCAATCCTTGTAATCATCATCATGTTGTGTTTCATGCGACATTCAACAAAAAGTCATTTAATTAAAATGCTGGTCAATCAAACCTAAATTGCCGACAAGAAAAACTCACATAATTCGGTATTCTATTCATGATCTCGCATTGTTTTAATTGCTAAGAATAGAAATAGAAAATAGAAAAAAAAGAAGAAAAAAAAAGGAAATCTTCAGCAGAAAATTTCAAGTTATCATGTAAGAACATTATTTTTTGTCATTATTTGTCTTAATTAATTTAACTCATTAACCAGTTTAAACAGGTTTGAAACAAACACGAGACTTCTGTATCCATCTCTCTCTCTCTCTCTTTCTGTATGTATATATATATATATATATATCAGGATGTTGTTTTGGGAATGAGGTTTTCTGGCGTTTACAAAAATCCGTAGGCGAAAAATAAAAATTTCACTATCGGCACGAGAATTTCAAAAAATCAGCTTTTAATAACGCGTTGCCATTGCATTTATAATTATTAAATAAAATCTAGAAAATTTGAGTCCAGAAACCTAGAAAATTGAGACAGAATGTCATTTTGAGCACGTGATTATATGAAAATGAAATATATAGGAGATATGATATTTTTTTTAAACAATAAATGCGAGGCAAAGTTTTTTGGATCGTTTGCAATACTAAAGTGACCCCTTAAATGAATGGCATCAGCGAGTTTTAAGCCGAAAGGAGTATTTCTGGTTTAGAAGCAGCGCCAACTAGAGCCAAGAGTACGACTTAGCTACACACTCATCACAGTCACTTGCACAATCCCTTTTTACGGGGGGGGGAGGATGATTCACATACCTTACAGACAGAAGGCAGATAGAGCAATCCTGCCCGAACCGGGACTCGAACCCGGAACACCCAGCTCTCGGGGAAGACGCGCTACCCCTATGCCAAGACGCCGGCATTTCATAGGTACTCTTTATTGACGTATTTGATGCATAATTTAATACATATAATCTTATTTTTTCAACTAATTTCATTGCCAGTACCGGAAATTCCGCTCTCATCAAGGTACGCGCTTCCTCTTTATCGACATCTTCGATGAAATTTGACTCATATAACATATACATGTGATCTTTTTTCTCACCTGCATCGTTTTACAGGGTGGTAAAGAAACTTTCGCACTTTAAAGTACATAAGCTTCCTTGATTGACGCGTCTGGTGCAGTCATACAACTTTGAAACGCATTCATGTAAAAGATTCTTTTTTCTTAATCGGTTTGAGTAGGGCTATCATGTTCACGAATTCATGGTCAGAGAGACAAATATTTTTCGGATTCAAAAAAGTTTGAAACGTTTTTAAAAATTAGATATCGAATCCCGCACCTCTTTCGATAACAGTGTTATCTCTGCTATTGCTATTATCGTGTCAGAACATGATGTTGTTTTTGGGATGAAGTTTTTGGCGTCAACAAAAATCTGTTGGAGAAAAATAAAAATTTTCATCCGTGGGCAAAAAATAAAATTTTATTATCTGCACGAGCATCTAAAAAAATCACCTTTTAATAACGTGTTGTCATTGCGTTTGCAAAAGCTCTGATTTTAAAAAAATAAGTTAATAACTGCAACAAATAAAAACTTGAAAAGTGTCATTTTGAGTATGTGTGAAAAGTGTCATTTTGATTATATGAAATGAAATAAATGGGAAATGGGATACTTTTTAAAACAATAAATGCGATGCAAAGTTTTTTTATCGTTTGGCGTATTAAAGTGACCCATTCAATGCAACAATTAAAGTGAATAAAAATATAGTTTAACTCGCACGAGCACGTGGTGCTTGGCCGTACAAGATAATTATGTTCTGACATGATACATTGAAATAGGCATAGCAGATTTCATTCTAATCTTTTCTTTTGTTTTGCTGCTCAGCGCAAGAAAAAATGTAAACAATCAATGGAATTCCTGTGCATGCGCAATGAAGCATTTCCTGCTTCCCCTTTGCATTTTTCAGCAGTAGCGGTTCTTTAAGTTTTTCTCTTAACCGCGTGTTGAGACCTTCTGTCAACTCGCATTCGCTTCCTTTGTTTATTGGCGGTCTTTTGGGCCGAAGATTTTAAAAAAAATGCCAACCGAAGCTGAGAGCGGGCGCGGGAGCTCCTAAAATAACGCCACGCCATGTGCGTCGTGACGCCAAACGCCCATTCCATCATAAGACGAAGCAACTGCCATCAGTCGAGTCATTTTATGAGGACTAGACGAGGAGGAGTTATTGATTGTTAGTTCTTACTTTTTCATTTACAAGCCAAAAAAAAAATGTGCATATAATTTGAACCTGGGCTATTCAACACCCACAGGACTACAATAAAAATTCAATTCATTCTAACTAATAATTTAATTTTGCATGTATAGTGAAATTTGGCTAATTCGAACTTGATGGCACTATTTAAAAATTTTAGATTCATTTAAATTAATTATTTCATTTTTCATAAAAGAGAAATTTGGCTAATGCGAACTTAATGAGATTGTAATAAAAATTTTATTTGCTAAAACTAATTATTTAATTTTGAATGTACAGTAAAATTTGGATAACTTGAACGTAATGTTGCAACTATGGTAAAAAAAATTCTATTCATTTAACTTAGTCATTTGAGTTTGCTAGAACATTGAACTTTGGATAGTTAGAATTTTGATGAGATCATTTTAAAATTTTCTAATCATTCCAATTAATTATTTAATTTTGAATGTGAAGTGAAATTTGGATAATCTGAACGTAATGTTGCAACTGTGGTAAAAAAATTCTATTCATTTAACTTAATTATTTAACTTTGCTAGAACATTGAAATTTGGATAGTTAGAATTTTGATGAGATCATTTTAAAATTTTCTAATCATTCCAATTAATCATTTAATTTTGAATGTGCAGTAAAATTTGGATAACCTGAACGTAATGTTGCAACTGTGGTAAAAAAATTCTATTCATTTAACTTAATTATTTAACTTTGCTAGAACATTGAAATTTGGATAGTTAGAATTCTGATACGATCATTTTAAAATTTCCTAATCATTCCAATTAATCATTTAATTATGCATGTGCAGTAAAATTTGGTTTAATTTGTACTTGATGGAGACACAATACGAATTCGATTTATTCAAGTTATTTAATTTTGAAAAATTTAGAAAACAACATTTAATTTTGCACATTTTGTAAAGCAAAATTTGGTTAATTCGAATTTGGTTAGATCATAACAATAATTCAGTTTATTTAAATACAATATTCAGTTTTACAAGTTCAGTGAAATTTAGCTTATTCTAACAAAATCGGAATAAAAATAAAAAGTTCAATTCATTCAAGTAATTATTTAATTTTATGAGTACAATAAAATTTAGCTAATTCGATCTTAAAAGAACCATAATAAAATTATTAATGTCTTTTAGTTCTACTTAACAATTTAATTTTGTATGTTCAAAGTTAGTTGTATGTTGAAGTTTGGCATATTTTAATTTGATTGAACCATAATATTGTATGAATTACAAATTTTGGCTTGTTCGAAATTGATAGGATCATAGCAAAGATCTTATTCACTCAAAGTAGTTATTTAATTTTGTAATTACAGTGAAATTAGCTAATTCAAGCTTGATAAAGGCATAATAAAAAATTCTATTCATTCAAAGTGCTTTTGCATGTGTAGTGAAATTTATTTACTTTTAATTTGATAAGTCACAATAAAAATTCTATTAATTCAAATTAATTATTTAATTTTGCATACACAGTGAAATTTCGCTATCTCAAATTTGACAGAACAAAATAAACATTTAATTCAATCAAATTAATTATTCAATTTTGCATGAATAGTTAAATAAATTTAATTTCATGGTTCCATTTAAAAGCTTTTAGTTCATTCAAACTAATTATTTAATTATGCATACACAGTGCAATTTAGTTAATTCGAACTTAATAGGGTCACAAAAAAAATTCAATTCATCCAAATTAATTATTTAATTTTACATATACAATGAAATTTGACTATCTCAAACCTGATAGACTACAATAAAAAATAGATTAATCCAAATTAATTATTAAAATTTGTTTGTATGTTGGAGTTTGGTTAGCAGAAAGCTCAGAGGATCACAATAGATACAAAATTATGTCATAATAAATGACGTGTGCAAAAATGAATATCGCGATAGAAAGCAGTAATATTTTTTTAATTAAAAAATGGTAGTAAAGAGAATTTTAATATTTATTAGTTTTAATAAACAATAAATTTAATATATAATGTACTAATACTAATTATGACAAAATAATTTTAAAAATAATAATTTCGATAAATAAATAAATAATTCTAATAAAAAAAGTTACAGGATATGAAAATACTTATTGTGCAATTGAGCTTCAATATTGTTGTGAATAAAATTTAAGTAAATTCTATTTAACAAAATAGTTTTGTCAACTTTTAACGATAAAAGAATAAGAGAATAAAAAGAACATCTCGTTATGCTTCATTTTGGAAAAAGATTAGATATAAAAATCAAAAGAGTAAATGGATGTGCAACTTTAAAAACTTCCGATCAGAGTTATACCATGTTGTCAAAGACTTCTTTACTATTTCTTTAATTCCGGCTTCCAGTTATTATCTCAGTCCAAGAATGATTAATCATTTTTGAAATAAGCAGACATATTATTTATTTCAGAGAAATTTTACCATTTTTAAATAGACATTATTAACCTTTAAATTGTTGGAGGTAAAAGATGAAATAATAATATGAATAAAAGATAATATAATAAATAATAATCTGATGAATAAAAGATGAAATAATAATGAAAGAAAATGAAATCTACGATCTCAAATTTCAAGTTATCATGTGAGAACATTATAATTCTTTAAGTCATTATTTGTCTTTATTCATTTAAGTCATTAACCAGTTTAAACCTGTGAATAAATCACGAGACTTCTCTGTCGGTCTCTATCCCCCCCTCTCTCTATATATATAACGAGACTTCTGTCTTTCTCTCTATATATACAGGGTGTCCAAAAAGTTCCCGTACTGATGATTTGTGAATTTATTTTACAAAAACAATATGTTTAAAAAGAATTATTTTTATGCAAATGATAAAAAGCACTTTTAGCATAACTAAGGAAAAAATACTGAACTTACATTCATAATAAATGTTCAAAATGTCCATCTCTTTCTTGGAGACAAAGCTGAACTCGTTTGTGCATGTTTTTCAAACGCGTTTTAACATGCTAGGAGTGATTTCTTGTATCCTTTGGGAAATTGCGAATTTCAAATCATCTATTGTTTGAGGATCGCCTTCATAAATTTTGTCCTCTAAATATCCCCACAGAAAAAAGTCTGGAATGGTCAGATCATGTGATCGAGGTGGCCAAAGATTTTTTGAGATAAGTCGATCGCCGAAAAAAGCTCCAAGCATGTCCATGGTTTCATTACTCGTATGGCAAAATTTAATATACTTGATAAAAAATCATGGAAAATGATTTTTTGAATTTGGAGTACGGGAACTCTTTGGACACCCGGTATAATGATAATTTTTTTTAAACTTCCATTTTCAGTCTTTCTAGCTAGCAAACAAAGTTTTGAAGCTCGGCCGATTTTGAGATGAAAAAAATCCATCGCATTTCTAAATATCGGCACATGCATAACATGATAGTCTTGTGAATGTTTCAAATCGTTTTAAACTTTTTGTAACTTTAATTGGTGATAAATCGACAAATGTGACAATCTTCTGCATCATTTTCTAATGCCTCAAAAACGATAAATTGCCAATTTGATGCTTTTTATGCTTCAAAAATCCCAAACTGAAACTTCATGTTCTCGCATGATAATAAACGAATATCTTTTAATTTTTCAAAATGTGAGGTTTTCTTATGAGAATATATCAAGTAAATACAAACAGAAGAAATAATATACAAAAAGACGGAGAGGATTAATAACGGAACTGATATAATTAAAAAAGACAGAGATAATTCAGCGCATACGCATTATCTTACAATCAAGTGCAAAGTTTCTTTGAGAGAGGCGCGTTTGTATTTTACGTGCTTGCTCGATAAATTTATTTTATGAAATTCCAACAAAAGTATGCTTTTTACGGTAATGTATGTAAAACAATGGAAAAGTAATATTCTGTTCCATAAAATTGCTTATCTGAATCAAATCAACAAAATTTTTTACTTTATTTTATTTATTTATTATCATGTGAGAACATCATATTGTTTTCGTTAAGGGTTTTCGAATAATTGAAGTTCTAAATCACAGAAAATGAATAAAGAATATATCGGAATTTATATTTTGAAACAATTTTTAACGTTATTACGGATCTATCCCTTCAGTCAGAATACAACAAAAAAAATGACGACAGTTCGATTTTCCTCCACAAAAATCGAATTCTCTACACTTATCTCATCGAGTACACATAACAAACTGAAAAAAAAAAAAAATGTTGCCTCCTTGGCATCCAAAAAATCCTCTCTACAGCACCTCATCCAATTGCTCCCAAGCCCCTCTGGGTTAGCTTCCTTCAGGTCTGCCATCTATCGGTATAAAAATAAATTAACTATTCTCTACAATATAATTGTTATACCATCTGAACCCACACGTACTATAGCGTCACAAACATGTTTTATGCTATAATATGCTAGAAAGCTGCAGAAAGAAAAAAAAGGCATTTTTATTAATTTTTTTAAAAAATCTAATTGAGAATATACAAAAACTTTTAAGAGGCAATCCCTCCCTCCCCCCCCAAAAAAAAACATATAGAGCCAACAAAAAAATTTATTTTTTGCAACTTGGCAGCTCTAGGTTCAAACAGCTTACTCTGTAGGGTATTATGAACGATTTTTTTCATCATGTATATCCCATGTCGTATTAAACAATTTACATATCTATGTTTGAAACATCATCATATTACAATATTATTTATTTTCACGTGAGAACACGATGTTGCTTTGATAGAAGATACTGAATAATCGAAGGCAACGAAAAATTGAAGCACGAAATCGAGTAATCAATGAAAAAAAAATATATAAATGGCAATATTTATCAACATCTTTTAATAGCATATATTTTTTTACCTGCTTCTACCAGTATTGCATTATTATTATTATACATGCTACTTTGAAAGCAGATTCGTTTTTAAAAGGTTGCCCTGCTTTTACCAGTATTCTTTTTCAAACTGATTGATGATGATGATTTGTCAACTTTAAAAAGGAGAGAGAGGTGCAGAAGCTTTTGAGGGTATGGGCCCCTGAGCATTCGAGGGCAGAAGTCTGACTTCAAGTTCATATGAAGATAGCACGCACACTCGCTTGCACTGCCCCTTTTTACAGGGGCGGGGGGTACATTCACACACCTCACAGATAGTACACAGAAGAGCAACAATGCTCTAACCAGGAGGAACGCTACCTCTATGCCAGAACGCTGACTTCAAATAGATTTAAACTACACAATGAGTTAAATTAATTAAGACAAATAATGACTTAAAAATAATAATGTTCTCACTCGATAATTTGAAATTTGCGATCGAAGATTTCATTTTTGTATGCTTGTCATAAATTTTGTTTAATTTCAATGAAATATCTAACTTCAAAGATATGGAAAGATACTATTTCATTCCATCAGCTAAAACCAAAACAGCCTGTTCCTTATTGCATTAAAAAATACTTTCTTCTCCGATAATATATACACATCAAAACCATCTTTCAAACAATGTCTTCAGAAGTCTAAATATCGATGAATGTGAATGTGCACAAGCAGTTTGACCCTTTGGGCAACCGCTTCTCGCATGCCTGTCGTCGCCTCTTCCCGCGGTTTATTTTAGTCCTTTCCGTGCTCATGCGGTGCATCCTCGTGCGTCTAGACGATTATCGGGCGATTATCTTAATCTGGGAACGCGATTGGCGGAAATGATCTAAATACCGAACCAAATGCTGGCGGACATCTTTGGTGGGTTGAGAACTGTGAATTCTGTGATTGAAACTCATTAATTAGATTGAAAATCGATCACAGGCTTATTTGCATATTTTGTCCCTCATTCAATAAATACCCCTAGTTAAATAAATGAATCAATTTTGCTTTAAATTTCAACATATTTTTAAAGCGTTAACGATTTATTTTAGGTTAATATTTTAAATTTTATTAAGGTTTTAAATACTTACTTGCTTTTATTCATTTATAAAGATTCCAGGCTACCCTGCATCCATGTTTGTTCACAATATTATTAAAGTAGATGATAGATTTTATAAATATTCTCATAAAGAAGTTAATAGATATTTTATAAAAAGCTAATATTATCCTCAAATACAAATTTTATTATTTTTGATGAAATACTAATAGTATCCTCAAATACAAATTTTATCAGTCTTAAAAGTTGTATTTTTTACCAACTTATTTGGTAACTAGACAGATCATTTTGAATTGGTCTACTTGAGTTCTGTTTCCAGTCTAACGGGCCTAGATAGCTGCCTAGTCTGCCTAGCTGAACATTCACCAATGATACAGACTGAAAAGTCTGTGAAGTCGCGTAAAATTTCTTACGACTTCCAACTAAAACTTTAAAGGATTTAAGTTGACAATGCTTATGAAGATACGAATTATAACGTATTCTGCCAATGACATTACTCAACTTTAGTGCTATAGGTAGAATTTTATTATTATTTAATTTATAACAGCAGCGTTTTGATTATAAAGTTCTAATGCATAAAGCATCAGTTTATTGGTAATAAATAATTATATTCACAATATTCATCGACTTCAAATAGAATGATTATATTCATATTCATTTAATTGAACGTAATGGCAAATCACGCAAATTACTGCATGCGTTTAAGAGGATTTCTTAACACAACCACAGTACACAAAGCGGCTAGGCATAATTCGACAGAAAGAAAGAATTCACATAGCTTCACTCTATGTCTCTCCAAACGTCTGCAATTCTCCATTGTCGTCTCGTTTTAGCTGTATGATTGCCGACTCATTACTACACGACTGGTTCTCCGCACGCGACACGATGCTGCATTTAAAATAAACACCATGACTCAATACACAGCTCAGTTCAGTATACTCTTGAACTCCATACAAGGCTTGTTCTTCGCCGGACTATTCCGTCGTTATTTCGTTACCTTCTCGTAGATTTTATACTTGATTACGACTAATTATAATTAACAGCTTCAAATTACCGGTCTTTTATAGTTCCCATGGGGCGAACAAAGAAGTATCTGGACCAATCAGGCGTATCACGATTCTCATTGACTCAATTGCTGAAATTCTGGAAGTTTCCAGTAATATATATTTTGTCATCAAGTTCCTGAAATTTGCCGCCAAGTTGATAAAGGATCGCAAAGCTCTGAGATCATTAACACAACACCCGATCAGCATTCAATAGAACTGATCATAAAACGGTTTTTCCAGTGATCGGACTTACCGAACTGGAAAACAACATTACAGGTTTGCAACAATATGCAATGTAGTTTACGCTTTGCTCCAAAAGATTTGCTTTAAGCAGAGTATTTTTTTTTTATTGAAAATCCTGACGTCATGTGACGCTTTAAATTCACAATTTTAAAATTTGTTTAATATTTCACAATTTCGTTTTACAATTTTAATGCAGGTTTTCAATGTATATTTTGTTCTTTTATTAACGTACATCTGGAGTAGTATAGCCAATTCTGGATCTTGTGACAACCAGCCATGTGAAAAAGTTATCCATGTGAAGTAAAGTAATTGATTTTTGAAGTAGCTAAAATGTAGATAAGCTATATTTTAACATCCATCATTTACAAAAAATTGTTTTAAAAATACTTTTCTTGGCAAACATAAAACGTTTGGGTGATCGAAATCCATGCCCCTCCCCTTCTTTAAGAAAAGCAGAAGAAAAAATAACGACGTTTACGTGTTCTTTTTTTTACTGCAAACGATTTTTAGTAAGTGGAAATCGCAAAAAGAAACATTGAGAAATCAATGAACCGGTGAAAAGAATGACCCTATACATGTAAGGATTAGGAAGAAGGTAGTCACGAAAAAAATGCCTTCTCTTATATAAATTTTCAAGTGTTCGTTTAAAATGAGAGCAGCGGGAAAATATTAATTAATGAGTATTGTAGAATTTATGGTCGTTAAACAACATGATTTCATGAATGACGTATATGAGGATATGCATTTAACTTAGTCCTGTCTAGGAGATTGCATGCCTGTGACGTGTGTTTCATCTCCGTTACTCATAAAATGGCCTTGAAGCGCAACATAACTCATTATTACCACCTATAGAGAGCATGGAGGAATACATTCAGTGTAGCTCCCAACGACAGGGCGTGCGATGTTGGTTGAGAATAAAGATATATCTGTGATAATAAATGGAGAAGTCATACCAGACTCTCCGACCCGCCTTAAAGGCACACGAATTTAAACCTTAAAACGGAATGACCGGACTACCGCAACAGAAACACAAGCGGGAAATGTGGTTGAATCCTAAAGGCCTTCACCGGCCACGGCACAACACTTCCCGTAGGAAGTACGTTCCGTCATCGACGGGAGGAGCTTACCTATTAGTGTACTCCTTAAGGTGACGAAATCCAACCACCAAGCATCTCATACGCATTTCGAGGTGCCACCCGGGTGAATAATAAATGGAGAATGATTGCTTCCAAACTTCCTGTATGGAGTCTGATCATGATAAATAATAGAATGGAATAATCGATTTTCTTCTGGACGAATAGAGGAAAATGGACGCCAACACAAAGAACGTACGAGTGCAATATAAAGGAGGCGTTGTACACACCATGCTACGTTGACAAACATCGAACGATGGCTGCGAAAGACGATTCAGCTTCTGTAAACCTCTGAAATATTAAACAGATCTTCTTTTTTAGCTTCCAACCGTAGAAAGAAATTAGGCAATTAAATGTTTGATGAAACAGTGAATACGGTTTGAATTTCAGTGCAATAATGTAACCTATTGTTAGAAAAAAAATTATAAACAAGTAATATGAAAAAAATAATGATTCCTACTTAGATCAACAAGGAATATTTTTAGTTACTTTTTATTAAATAATTTATGAAAAAATGATTAATTTTGACAAGAATTGAACTCGCCTTCTTCCCCTTAACGCGAAAAATACTGAAATCCAAACATTTTACCGATCGAGCAACTGTTTGTTGATTTCAACTTTCATTACAAATTGCTAAAAATCCATTTAATGCATAAGAAATTAATTGAATTAAATGAAGGAATTAATATTTGAAAAAAACTATCTTAACATCGAGTGTCATCCACAACAAGTTTTTAAAAAATGTATTTGAACTTGAGTGGATAAATAAAAAAATATTCTATTAATGGGTGAAAATTTGAACAAGATATATATAGTCAGAGTATGAACTAATAAAAATTGTAAAATAGCCAAAATTCAACAAATATTTAATTAATTGATATCATCAAGAAACATTTTTATTTTAAAATGGTGGTAAATAAATATTTGCACACTTATATTATCGGTAGTTATCATCAAAAAGCTCCAAAATTTGCTTTAATTTTTAATTAATTGAAATTTTAAAAAAATGCTGTGAGACTCGCATTTTTGCTTGCCAAGTTACCTATGTTCCGAAATTGCTACTGTTAGTCAAACGATTGTCTTTGTGTGCCAACACATATGCATACACATTTACCTTTATTATTATTATGGCAGTATTTTGAATATTTCATATATGTGAGAATAAAAAATAATCCTTTTCTTAACATTTATAAACTATATAGGACAAAAATAGATGCAATGAGAACTCAAGATTATGAAGGTAATTTCTCCAGGAAAATCTCATGCAAGAAACACGAGTCATATGTAAAGCTAGCAGCAAACGTCTTCCTACAAGAGGATGTTTCAATCATAATCTATGCATATCATATCCAGGAGCGGCAAAGTGTCATACAAGATTATCGAGCTACAATTTGTACAAATAAATAAACACCGAATTTTCTTTTTTCAATATTGACATTCGGTCAACGATTCTTTTTGGTTATCATCTGAAAAGACAATATCAAGGTCAGGGAATCCTTTGAAAGTGCCGCCCCTTCCCTATAACCGGCGTGTGCGCAAAGGGATACTGATTTTTCCACACATATTTCCTTAATCAGTTTTTCGGAAATGGGCATAAAAGGAACAAAGTGATGTTCGCCGAAAAAGTGGAAGTCACAGCACGCTTATCTCGCCCACAAACTTGCCAGCTTTGACTGCTTTGCCTTATCTGTCAAATTCGGTGGTAAAGTCAATATTATTTTCGGTGTAACCGAGAAGTTTATATAAGTTCATAGACTGATAAGCCATAGAAAATTTATTTGACTAAAGCATGCACGGGAGGAAGGGTTATATAAGATTGACAAAATTAAATAAATAAAAGACTATAAAAGAACAAAAACCATGATAACATTTTTGCCTCTATCATTCATCATTCTAATATGGATTTTATGAATTATTAATTAATATGGATTTATAATTTCACAGACTGATGAATTATATACAATTTTTTTGACTCATCACAGGAGGAGTGCTTATATAAGATTGCAAAAATTAAATAAATAAAAGACTATAAAAGAACACAAACCCTGTTGCAACCATCATTCATTAATTATGAGATGGATTTTATGGTTTATTTACTAATATAGATTTTGAAATGCCGATTTGAAGTTTTTGAAGTTAATCAAATCGATCTGTAATCTTTTCATTAAGAATAAATACCAATTAATTATTTAACCAGTGGAAAAGTACCCTTTTCTAGAACAGGTCAATAATTTCATAGACTGATGAATCATAGACAATTTATGTGACTCATCACAGAAGGAGTGCTTATATTAGATTGTAAAAAGTAAATAAATAAAAGACTATAAAAGAACAAAAACCATAATACATTTTTGCAACCATCATTCATTAATTATCAGATTGATTTTATGGATTAGTAATTAATATGGATTATGAAAAACTGAATTTAAGTTTTTGAAATTAATCAAATCGATCTGTAATCTTTTCATTACGAATAAAAACCATTACATTTTAGCAACTCTCATTCATTAATTATGAGATGGATGATTTTATGGATTATTTATTAATATGGATTTTGAAACGAACGGCGATTAGAAGTTTTTGAGATTAATCAAATCAATCAGTAATCTTTCTATTGAGAACAAAAACCAATTGAATAAAGCCAGAAGAAAAGGAGGGGAAGAAAAAAAGGAATAAAATATTTCTTAAAACAAAATTTTCTTCAGAATTTTACGATCGGGTTCAAGCCCACAAAAGTAACTGGGAATCGATATTAAAAATCTTATTCTATTCGAAAAATTAAATAGAAGGTATTATTCCCTTGTTACAATAGTGTGAGATGAGATTTATACTTTGTTAGAATTGGAAAATAGTTTGAATAATAAGGATAAGATAAATTTTCCATCAGAAATTTATCTAGACCAATAGCGTAAAAGAGCAATTGGCTTGGTCTGAAGGGGTGTTTCCCCCCGATATTTCGAAGGTTATTTAAATTTGTGCTTTCATTGGATTTACAAAAATCATATATACAAACAGATTTCAATCAAAATGATGATTAAATACCAGGATATTATTAATAATTCTTTTTATTTATTGCGTTTTAAAAATCAAATATACAAAATTTTATTTTATAGTTGGTCAACTGATATTTACAAGTCTTAGAAAGTTCAATAAAGAGTATTAAAAAATGTATTTTTAAATACTTTTTAAAGAATTACTTCAAAGTGTAACTTCCGTTACTTGAGATATGAAAACAAATCCTTAAAAGTTTTACTTATTCATTTTAAATTCTCCCGATGACACTAATAAAAGCTTTGTTGTTTCAGCTTTTGGTATTTAGAGTTACTTAAAAACTGCTTATATTGAAATTTCTTTTTTTAAAAAATCCAATTTTTGACCATGAACATTTTCAATAGAATCAGATTCCCTTACCTCCCCCCCCCCAATTCCTTATTAATTCATTACTCCACTAATCAGTATCCTAAGAAATGGTTACTTACTCACAGACATTTCTTTTACATGGATTTTTCATCAAGAATGGCCAGAGTTTTTAGAATTACAAATGTCATATGAATATAGCCTCACTAGAGTTGGGGGGGGGGATTAAATATAAAAGGAAAAAAATTAAATATAATATGTCGTACATTAAGAATCTCATTCTAATCTAAATTCTCTCATTCTCTCATATCTAGATATTTTTAAATATATTTTAAGTTTTATGAAGGCTATCAATCTTAAAATGTTATAGCTGTCAATATATGATTAGTTCCATTTCGATTTGTAAATTTTTCTTCTCTTAAATTTAATTAATTAAAACTTTCTTTGAGTAAATCGTATTCTTTAGATGATCTTTCGCTTTCTGTTTTTTTATGTTCTGCATCCTTTAAGACTTATCGTTACTGAGTAACTTAACAGACCGATATTAGATAGCATTATTATTTTGATTTAATTTCCATGTGTGCGTGTGTGTGTGTGTGTGTGTGTGTGTGTGTGCGTGTGTGTGTGTGTGTGCGTGTGTGCATCTTAAAGATTAATATGGATTTAGATTTAATAGTTTATTTATTTTCTAAAATCTATCAAAATAAATATTTTTTAGAACTACAATTCTTTTTCAGTTGTATTAAAAAAACCCGAATATTTAACGAAGGTATCAGATCCTTAAGAGCATTAGAATCTTTTCCAAGATATATAAATAAATTGGAACAGTTAAAAAATATTTTAAACCAAGTTCTTTATAAGAATTTTTAAATAATTTAAAGATTTTAATTTTTCAGTTTTAAACTAAGAGAGTTTGCTACACTAACTTTTCTTGTCGGAATCAATTTAACAATATAAGCTGAAAAAAATCGTTAATTACTTTCGATAAGATTATCTTTTTTTTTATAAGCTTAGATATCGTGTTATTTTAATTTAAAATCATCTTAATTTAAATTTTCGAAAAATTGCTTAGTGATGCTCTTTCTAAGCTTGGTAGCTTATGAACATTAATCTATTTTAAAGTTTTAACTGGTCCTCCGATCCTTAAGCTCAAACAATGTGACTTGAAGAGAGCAAATGGACGCAAATTTGTCGCGAAATTAGTTAGTTAGAACTAAATTCTATTCTGAGTTTAAAAGTCGTGCTGCCATCTACTGGTTAATTTTGAATTAATAATTAGTTTCCTCTTTGATATCTTTGAAAGATAACGAGTAGATTTAATAAAATAAAGGTTTTTCTTTTCTTCTCATTCTCTCACTCCCATTTCTTGTTGAAACGAAATCCAAAAAATCCTAAGAAATATCTTTTGAGGCTATAGATATCGAATAATATTGTATACTGTTATTTTCCCTACTTTTGAATGTCATAATTTAACTTTTTTCAGTTTAATTACGTATCTTTTTAAAGATATAAATAATTTTAAAAAATAATGATGTAATACAGTAAAAATATAATTTTTCAGTGGTATAAAATCAATAGAACTCTTGTTTCAACCCTTTAACTGGTTTATCCTCTTTACTATCTAATAAGATGACACCTTCTATTTTAGGAATATTTTCTTATTTTGATTCAAATGAAAATCCATCGAATACTTGACTTATCTACGTATTTGAAGTCATTTTACTATTGAATTATAATTGTCATGAAGAATTTTTTTTGTTTACAACTATCAAAATTCGATAAATTGATGGACGTACGACATACGGTCAAACCGGTTAAGGGGTTAAAATTAATTTTTTTTTCTCTTTTGAATAAGTGCCTGAACCATTAGCTTCTGACCTCTTTTAACTGAAAATTTACTATCCGCACATAGTAATGCTAAGCTGGCAAAGCATTTAAGCCAATGATTCGAAGCATGATCCTTATAGAAACCGGCACCTTTTAGCCAGAGCCACTAGAAAGAGAGGATGCTATTGCAAACTTGGCATAAGACTTCAGCTGACTAAACAGATTTTTTTCTAATAAAATTTAGTAATATATTCTAAGAAAGAGCATATTCTAGACACAATTCATTGACACAGCCTCAATAATTTCCCAGAAGGGATTCTACAAATATTAGTCATGGATTTGTCAGATGAGTTTGTGAGATTTTAGGAAATCCTCTCATCAAAACAAGAAATATGTCAAAATTAAGTCGATTCTAACTTAGGTCAACAAAGAAAATTTTATTTTAGTCACCTTTTACAATATACTTAAAATTAATATAAATAGTTTATTTAAAAAAGGGATTTTCACAATAACTGAACTCACATTCTTCATCTTCACGTGAAAAATACTGAAATCCTAATATTTTACCTTGGTGACTAAGCGACCATTCCATTAAGAAAATTCCATTTTTCATTACAAGCTGCTAAAATTCTATTTAAAGTATTAAAAACCAATGAAATTATATTAATACATTAATATTTTTTTTAAAAAACTGTATTAACCCGATATGACATATATATATATATATATATATATATATAAATTAATGCATTAAAATTTTGAATCGTTAATAAAAAGCTTTTTATTTATCCACTCAAGTTCAAATACATTTTTTAAAACTTGTAATGGCTGATTTGATGTTAATGCAGTTTTTAATGAAAACTGAACTTCACGGGCAGTTGTTGTTGAAATGTTGAGGAGAAAATGTTGAGGATTTCAGTATTTTTCATGTGAAGGTGAAAAATGTGAAAATGTGAGTTCAGTTCTTGCAAAGATAATTTTTTTAATAAATTATTTATATTAGTTGTAATTATTTGATAAAAAGTAACTAACATAAAAATTTTCTTTGTTGAACTAAGTAAGAAATGACTTAAATTTTTTATATATATTATTTGTTTTTAAATTCGCTCTTAGTTATATGATAGCAACAACTCGTATGGATTTTTTTTTATCGCAATGGGCATGAATATAAAGACAGTAACCAAAATAGTGGGCAGTATTATTTAAAATATACTTCAAAAAAATTTTAATTAGTGAAAAATCGTGCAAAAATAAAGTTGTTTTCGTTAAAAACCTGTATTTTAAATTTAAAAGTGATGTAAAAAAGTTTTTTTACATCACTTTATTAACTGCTCCGAAATTATCAAGGAAAATATTAAAATTTCGATTAAATTTTAACTAAAGTTTTTAAAAATTATATCTTGGTGAGCTTCTACAACCGCAAAAGTAACTATTTGAAAAATTTGGAAGTACGATTTACGTTGTAAAGAAGTTTGTGCTTTTTATTTATCACTAGCCGCATTAAGTGACCAGCTGTTTTCACCAGGATTAATGGTTGCTAAGATTTTTAACTAAATATTTTATGACTTGGTCTTGACGACTTCTTTAGCGATATATTTTAAATTTCAAATTTTGATCGATATATAATTTATACTCAGAGGTCTTATATTGTGCTCTGTAACTTACTATGCATTTCCTTTATTTTTTTTTATCAGCTATCTTAATAATTGCTAAAAAAATTGATATATTTTAATAAAGTAACCTAATTTTTAACTTAAAAAATGCCATATTTTTAGGTGTTTTTTTTCTTAATTCTAATGGTATTTTGAATGTAAATTCCAATCTTTTACAGGGTTTACCTTATATCGCTTAATATATGGTTCCAGTTTATCGTTAACTAGCTGTACCCGCACGGCGTTGCCCGTGGTATACTATCCAAGAAGAGAAATAAGTCTAGCCTCCACCCGATATGATATAGGCATGTTACGCAACATCAAATAAACATAACAATATATTTAGAGATTATCGAAAATAGGAACAAAATAATATTTTATAACACACACTCAGAAATATTTAGACTGTTACAAAGGCAAAAATATGGTATGCCCGTAGACAAAACACAGGCGATCATTTCGCTCCTCAGGATATCTCCTCATGTTTGTCTCTGCAATTCAATTGCAGAGCGATTTAAAGAAAGACGGTTATTTCGCTCATCAAAAGACACTCCTGCCCTAAAGGTGGACATTATTTCTCTGATATTCGCTAACCGAATGTTTTGTTTTTGTTTTGTTTTTCTCTTCCAGCCATGATTGAATTTCCTTTTGGGGGAGGCTTAACGAGTTTTGATTCGCCATTAAAAAAAGATGTAAACAAAGAAATGTATCGCATATGCATACTACAGCTCTTGCTAATTGCACATGCGCAGTTTGAGGTTTTTGCCCATACGAAGGTGAGTGCAAAGTTAAAATCGTAATTATAGAATTCTTTTTTTTTAATTTTGATACGATTTTATTGTACTAAAACCTTTTCCAATAAATCCTCTACAAAATGATACAGATATCTCCAATATCCGTTAACTATTTCGCGACTTTTTGTGGTTCAAACTTACAGATGCTTTCAGGAGACTTTATTTTATACTATGTATAGATATATCAAATATAAATACATCGTTTTCTTTCCTGAAATCGCTTTTGCCAATAATAATATGCATTAAAAGCAGGGTAATATTTTAGATGTATATATCAATATATTTGCAACAATTTAATGATTGCTGAACAATTTGTTCTTTTTTATAAACGTCATATTGTTAATATTAGTACATTATCCATTTTTAAACAAAACTATGGAAAGGATAGTACTTTATTCAATCTACGATCAATCTTTTCTGTGCCACCTGCTATAAAACCCAACAACTCTACTTATTCATTTTTTCCCCTTTTGAATCGGCGAGTGAATCGGCCTGGCAGAGTACAAAAGGAACTTACCGATGGCTGCGAACCTCTCCGAGAGTTGACACATACGGAGTCACCGGTGAAAAAAGAAAAAAGGAAACATAAACATCTTTTTTAAACACCGAAAACGATAGGTTGGCGATAAAGGGCCCTTATGCAAGAAAGCAATCGACAAGTACCTCTTGCCACTGACGCGCCGACCCTGATAAAGGAGGGTGCGACAAACTCCTTGGCGGCATTCGCGGACTCGAAAGACTTCAAGAAAGCTTCCAGATTGTTTTTTCAAAATTTTCGTAAACAGAAGAAATTATATAAATATTTGCTTATATAAAAACTTCCATTTACAAAAATTTCTATATGTAGAAATTTCCATATATAGAAATGTGCATATGTAGAAATTTCGATATATAGAAATGTG
>JAOUZG010023451.1:4104590-4114740 GCA_026289955.1 Argiope argentata | reverse complement strand
ATATATAGAAATGTGCATATGTAGAAATTTCGATATATAGAAATGTGCATATGTAGAAATTTCCATTTACAGAAATTTCCGTAAATGGAAACTTTCATATATAGACATTCCCATTTGTAGAAATTTCCATATATAGTAATTTTCTATATATCGCATTTTTATCAGGAATCTTGGATTTTTAATTTATTAAAAATTTCCTTGAAAAGAATTTCCATTCATCGATTAAAAATGTTTACTTAAAAATATTATTTACACCTGTTGGAATAAAAAAGGAACAAGTGATTTTTCATGTATAAAAAAAGAATAGAAATTAAATATGAAATAAATTATTCAAAAATTTTGTAAATAAAAGAAATTATATAAATATTTGCTTTTATAAAAATTTCTATAAGTAGAATTTTCCATATATAGAAATGTGCATATGTAGAAATTTCCATTTACAGAAATTTCCGTAAATAGAAATTTTCATATATAGACATTCCCATATGTAGAAATTTCCATATATAGAAATTTTCTATATATCGAATTTTTATCAGGAATCTTGGATTTTTAATTTTTTAAAAATTTCCCTGAAATGAATTTCCATTCATCGATCAAAAATGTTTACTTAAAAATATTATTTACACCTGTTGGAATAAAAAAGGAACAAGTGATTTTTCATGTATAAAAAAAGAATAGAAACTAAATATGAAATAAATTGTTCAAAAATTTTGTAAATAAAAGAAATTATATAAATATTTACTTATATAAAAATTTCTATATGTAGAAATTTCCATTTATAGAAATTTGCATAAGTAGAAATTACCAATTATAGAAATTTCCATAAATAGAAACTTTCATATATAGACATTCCCATATGCAGAAATTTCCATATATAGAAATTTTCTATATACCGAATTTTTATCAGGAATCTTGGATTTTTAATTTTTTAAAAATTTCCCTGAAAAGAATTTCCATTCATCGATTAAAAATGTTTACTTAAAAATATTATTTACACCTGTTGGAATAAAAAATGTATAAAATGTATAAAAAAGAATAGTATTTTCATGTATAAAAAAGAATAGAAATCAAATATGAAATAAATTGTTCAAAAATTTTGTAAATAAAATTATATAAATAAAATAAAATATATAAATAAATGTAAGTAAATAAATAAAATTATGTAAATATTTGCTTTTATAAAAATTTCTATAAGTAGAAATTTCCATATGTAGAAATTTCCATTTATAGAAATATCCATAAATAGAAATTTTTATATAGAGACATTCCCATATGTAGAAATTTCCATATATAGAAAATTTCTATATATCGAATTTTTATCAGGAATCTTGGATTTTCAATTTTAAAAAAATTCTCTGAAAAGAATTTCCATTCATCGAACAAAAATGTTCATTTGAAAAATATTATTTGCACTTGTTGGAATAAAAAAAGGAGCAAGTGATTTTTCATGTATAAAAAAGTATAGAAATTAAATATGAAATAAATTGTTCAAAAATTTTGTAAATAAAAGAAATTATATAAATATTTGCTTATATAAAAATTACTATATGTAGAAATTTCCATATATAGAAATTTACATAAGTAGAAATTACCAATTATAAAAATTTCCATATATAGAAATTTGCATAAGTAGAAATTACCAATTTTAGAAATTTCCATATATAGAAATATGCATTAGTAGAAATTACCAATTATAGAAATTTCCATAAATAGAAATTTTTTTACGTAGAAATTCCCATATGCCGAAATTCCTATATATAAAAAAGTCTCTATATATCGAATTTTTATCAGGAATCTTGAATTTTTAATTTTTTAAAAATTTCCCTGAAAAAAATTTCCATTCATCGATTAAAAATGTTTACTTAAAAATATTATTTACACCTGTTGAAATAAAAAAGGAACAAGTGATTTTTCCTGCATAAAAAAGAATAGAAATCAAATATGACATAAATTGTTCAAAAATTTTGTAAATAAAAGAAATTATATAAATATTTACTTTATAAAAATTTCTATAAGTAGAAATTTCCATATATAGAAATTTGCATATGTAGAAATTTCCATTTATAGAAATTTCCATATATAGAAATTTCCATATGTAGAAATTTCCATTTATAGAAATATCCATAAATAGAAATGTTTTTACAATGACATTCACATATGCGGAAATTCCCATTTAAAAAATTCTCTATATATCGAATTTTTATCCGGAATCTTGGATTTTTAATTTTTAAAAAATTTCCTGAAAAGAATTTCCATTCATCGAACAAAAATGTTCATTTAAAAAATATTATTTACACTTGGAATAAAAAAAGGAACAAGTGATTTTTCATGCATAAAAAGAATAGAAATTAAATATGAAATAAATTGGTTCTCTGATACTTATTTATCGAATTTTTATCAGGAATCTTTGATTTTCAATTTAACAATTTTTTCCCGGAATAGAATTTTCTACCCATTGAGCAAAAATGTTTACTTCATATAACAGGTGTTATGAATATTTATTACAATAAAAAAAAACGCTGCTTTCACATTTGAAAGGGAATAAATTATGTAAGAAAAAATTATTTTATTGATCCTTATGGAATTATCATTTCGGAATCTTGTAATTTCAATTGAAAAAATATTTCTTTTTAGAATAGAATTCTATCAATCGAACAAATATTTTCCCATAGAATATAATATGTATAACTATTACATTAAAAAATTACAAGTTATTTTGTTCATAGTAAGGAATATAAATCGTATTTTTTCTAAATTTGTTTCACTGGTGCTAACAGAACTAATTCGTATAGAATTTTTTATATTAATTCTTCGTTATTCAAATTTTAAAAAAAAATCTTTTTTCGTATAGAATTTCCATCCATCCAATAGAAATTTTCACATAAAGAGTATCATATTCATCTGTTTCAGCAGAAAGTGGATTGCATATAATGTATATCTATTGCAGTAATTTCGTTCCTGAATAAGCATAAATTACAGGCATTGTTTCACTGATTTTTTAACTGACAAATCATTCTTGTATGTCGAATTTTTATCAGGAATCTTGGATTTTCAATTATTTTTTTTTCTTTTCTGTATAGAATATCTATAGCTCAAACAAAAATTTTCACATAAAAAGTAATATGCTTATCTAATACAAAAATTTAAAAACAAAACAGTGATTTCGTTAATTAGAAAGACTATAAAAAAACTATAAAAGAAACTGTATTATTAATTCTTAGCAGAAATTCTTGGGAAACTGATAGTTCGAAGAAATCACTCGTTGATAAATCAAATGCTGTTTTCAGGCTCTACGAAAAACCTTTCCAATTTAGTGAGAGATTTTTTGTTGAAAACCAATTTAGATTTAGATTCTTATAGTGAGAATGGCACCAAAATGGAAATATTGTGCAAGAAAATGTCTGCTTGGTAAAAAACGAAAAAATTGTACTCAAAAACAAAACCTCGTCTAAATATATTTAAATTTCGACAAATTCAGTATTAATAATCTTATTGGATGGGAAATTCAGGCATAAGATGCTGGCTGGTATTAATCCACTGAATATCCACCGAAAAAAATAAAGAATCAGAGCTCTTTATTTTTTTTACTACGTCTGTTTTATCTGAATCTTTTTTATTACAAAATGTTAAATTAATAATATGAAATGTTAATGAAATATTTAGATGTGAAAATGGCTGGCGTCATGTCATAGAGTTAGAGCGTCTTCCCCGTGATTTGGGCGTCTCGGTTCGAGCATGGTGTTCCACCTGTAAGGTGTGTTAATGTGTGTAATGTTCAGTTCTGAATAGAAAAAAAATGGGAATAAAATAACGGCTATAATCTCTTTTATAAAAATTGAAACTGAAATAATCTACTTTTTACATTTTTGACTTAAAGAAAGAAAAATTTTAGTAATTAAATTTTAAGCAATTATAAATTATATTATGTTGATGCAGTTGTTTCTAATGGCACTTGCCATGGACAAGCTGACTAACGCAATCAGCGATTTTACGCCGAGGATGTGTCTCGTGTTAGTAGCGCCAACGAGGGTCTAGAGTGCGTCTTAGCTACTCCCATTCGCTTGCCTAGAAGTTCCGAATGAAGTTTAAAACTTGTAATTTATCAGAGCATTCATTGACATAAATTACATCAAATATAACTCTTCAGTATTTCATTTAGACCAGTTTTCCCTATAAGATACGCAAAGTGATCGGTTAGCTGCTTTTATGCTCATTAAATTGGCGGTGATATTTGTGACTAAAATTATAAACTTTCTGTGGCTGAAAAAGGTTGCGTTCCGCAAGATTCCTTCAATAACTTTAGGGTTCCTTCCAAGATTGCATTATGGCTGCAGTGGCCTGGTGGTGAGGTCTCATCTCTAGAGCACAGAGAGTTTCAGGTTCTAGACTCGATTCTTCAGAAGGACCCTCATGTAAGGGGGTCTGTTGCACGCTCAATCCTTCCGGGCCAAATATAATCTCGGACGGATTCAGCGTGCAACAGACACGGAGAGGGGTTGTTGTAAAATTGCCACAGTGTAGGAAGCAGATTGTCGTTTAGAATAATGAAATAGAAGTAGACGTTCCGTTTACCATGAATTGAGATCAAGGGTCCCATTCCATATCCCTTGAGTATTCTTGGAGTCAGGTAGCTCAAAATTGCATGGCAGCTTGCATGAGACTAGTGCCAAGGCTCTTTCCTACACGTTATTTTAAGTACAGAAGGCCGGCTTTCTGGCACAGAGGTAGCGCGTCTTCCTCGTGTCCTGGGTTCGATTCCCAGTTCGGGCATGGTTGCTCTTCTGTGTGCTATCAGTGAGATGTTTGAATGTGCCCCCTGTAAAAAGGGCTGTGCAAGCAAATGTGGTGAGTGTGTAGCTAAATCGTACTCTTGGCCATAGTTGGTGCTACTTCAAAAAACAAGAGAAGCTCGTTTCGGCTTAAATTTGCCGCTATATCAGCGGGGAGCTTGCCCAGGGCAAGTGCCAGAAGTAACAACAATAAGTACAGAAGGCATAACGCAGATCAGCACCGCAGATATCCTCATTTACATGGGTGTCCAAATACTTATTGGTACACAGCATATTTACAAATTAGCTGTTAACACTAAATAGAGTGGATATCTACATATATAAATGATGACAATGAGCTCGTGTCCGCTTTAGAGCGGAAATAAAGGGTGCAGTAGCTTCTGAGGGTATGAACTTCTAAGCACCTGAGTGCAGAAGTCTGATTTCTAGCTCAAATGAGAATGACACATTCACGTTCGTTTGCACAGCCTCTTTTTACAGGGGAGGGGGAACGCATTCACACTCCTCACAGAAGAACAACCATGCCCTAACCGAGGCTCGAGTCCGGGAGGCCCGGATAACGAGGAAGACGCGCTACCTCTGTGTCAGGACACCGGCAGCATATGTAAAGCATGGCCAGGTATATATAAATTGTGTATATGTTTGTCTTAAATAATACCGAATCATTAAATTAATAATATAAATATTTTTAGAGGCTTCAGAAATTTCTTGCATTTATTTTTCATGAAAACATTATGTTTTATATTTGTTTCCTTTCATGCAAACAGTTGATGAAAATTGAAGATTTTTTTTTTAGTTTTAATTTGAAGGGAAATTTAAATTTTAATATGAGTTTTTAATAGCAATGATTAAAAAAGATTCTTCGTGTACACGCAAAGTGGTCATGCAAGTTACATTTTATTTTTTATGAAATGTACTGCTGATAAATATGCCTAACTCATTCCCCCCCCCCTAAAATTGATATAAAAAACTAAAATGGAAGAAAATTGGTATTATTAAAAAGATAATTTTTGAATTTTAAAATAATGCAAAAATTATTTTTGTTTTATACAATTTTAAAAAGTTATCACTGAAAAAAAATTCCAACATTTTTCTTAATTTTTAATTAAATAAAAATTCTTTTAAAAAATTGCTCCCATTTTCATTTTTAAAAATATAAATGTGTCGAGTTTGGCAACTGCAGTTCAAACAGTCTAGCCTGTAGAGCACCAATAATACATCCGGATAATTTAATCTTTATTATAATTAAAGATGTATGAGCTTATAAAAAATCTCTCTTTAAAATTATCAATTTTCATTCTCATCTATACATAATACAACATGAAGTCTCCTGAAAGTGTCTGTATGTTGGAACCACAAAAACTAGATAAGTAGTAAACAGATATTTATAGCACTTTGTAGAGCATTTATTGGGGAAGATTTCAGTATATTAAAGACACATCAAAATATAAAAGGGGGCTTTGTAATTGCGATTTTAATTTAGTCATGCACGCACGAAAACCTCAAACTGTACATGTGCAAATAGCAAGAGATGTGGTTTACATATGTGATACATTTCTTTGTTTTTGTCTGATTTTAAACAGTGGTTCAAGTCTCATTCTGCCCAAAAGAATGAAATCCAACCTCGAAATGATAGCCTGTGTTTTGTCTACGGACAGATCATATTTTTACCTTTGTAACAGTCTAAATATTTCTGGATATGTGCTATAAAATATTATTTTGCAGCTATTTTTGATAATTTCTAAACATATTTTTATGCTTGTTTGATGTTGCGTAACATGCCCATATCTAGATTCAAGGAGGGCTGAGGCTAGACTTAAGTTTAAAGCTAATTTTTCTTCTTCGATGCGAAGACACAGGCAACACCTTGCGGCTACTGCTAGTTTTATATAAAATACTGAGTTTCGTTTAACTTAACTTCATTAAAAAGGTAGTATTTTGAAATAGATTTACTTACATACCCTGCATGTTCACGCATGGCATTTCGGGATATTTCATTGTATGCTTCATAAACGCGCCATATTATTTCACCGAAGAAGATTCATACATATGTATTTTTTTTTCCTGTTTGTCTAATCCAAAATTATCGATTTGCTTTCAAGGGGTTGGATTTTACAATTGTGGGTCTGTGGTCAACATAAACCAATCCATTGCGGCTTTTGTAAAAGCAAATCGGGGGTGACTGGTCACTCTCGGAACCTTGATATCGCGTGCCGCTCATCTTGTAGGTTTCCCTTATCTCCCGAGTATTTACTTTTGATATTCGGACGGCAGAAGAAACGTAAACAGCAACCAAGGGTCAGCGCAGAGAGGTCACGAAATGTGACGACACCTCTCGTGAGTAATGGTCAGGTCCGGTAGAGGTTAAAGACATCGAGTGACAGAGGCATCAGGAAATCTGCCTCACCATCGGGAAGGACGCCTTATCGGAGGATGTGTTCGGGCTTGTTTGTTTAAGTCGGTGTTTTTACACGGTTTACAGTCAGTCAGAGTCGGGATAGGGATGTGAGAAAAGAAGGGATTAATAGCTGATGAAGTTGATAGTGATGATCATTTCTGATACTGTTCGTGAACGGATTCTGAGACGGCCACATTTCGACGATTCCATCTCGTTAAGGGGTGAGATTACGATGAGCGCATTTCCGGTATTCACCTTTGACCTTGGATTTCCCCCATTAGATACTTTTTAGTTCAATTTTTTTTCACGTGTATCTGAGTGTTGTATTATTTCTGGCCGCATTTTATTTGAACATAAAATTTCGCATTGATATGGCTAGTTCAAATGATAAAATTGCTTTAAGGAACGGGACGAATAAAATTTTATATAATATTGTTAAATACTGTGACCAAGAAGCAGACAACGGGGAATTATTTATTCCTGTCCTATTTAAAATTTATAAAATATAATATATAATCTAAAAATAATATTTTTTATATTTTTAAGTCGTTCTAAATTTGCACCAATTATTTAAATGAAAATAAACTGCTTTAACTAGAATAAACTCTCGATTATCTATTGTTGTTAATCTTAAATTATTGCCTGAAAAATTCAATAGCATATAAAAAAGAAACATTTCAATAATAATAAAAAGGATCGTTATTGTTTTGTGAAAAAGTAATTACCAAATTTTAAGAACAGATTTTTTTTTATTTAATGTTCATAAATGAAAGCTTATGCCCCTAATATAAAATAAAAATATCTTTGAAAGTTTTTACTGTCCATTAGTACCTTTTCCCTTCTGTATTACTAGTTATCTAGTAATGGATTATGAGATTGAATATGGAATAAGTAGTGAAAGTGGTATGGTGCTCTTATGACGACTGCAAAGTGGCAGGAAATTGATTTTGAAATGGAATGAGTATTGGCAGTGGATTGATGTCTGTCGATGGTTGGACAGAAAATGGGTTATGACCAAGGAACGAAATAGGATGGCTTCGGCCGATAGTCTTTGGACCTGGTATTATATGGGACTATTGGATTTAAAGGATTTGATTGTCGATCGGAGAGAGAGTTCACTCACTCACCAGATCTCTTCACATAGAATGATGACTACGGAGTTGTGATTGTCTCAATATAGCTTCTCCCTGGGGTCTGGCGATTCGGGGCTCGATGGTCCACTGGGCTGTCGGCCTTTCCTGGTCGAAGTTCTTTGGGTGAAATGGTTAGCTTGCAGGCCTTCCTTGATTGCTGTGTGAGACTCCAATAGTTGAACGGCCATGGGGGAGTGTTCCTGCTCTTTATATATATGTATTACTAGTTATCTATACTGTTTACGTTTCATAAAAACCACGTGTCTTCATTGTTAAATATAAACATCTCCTCCTTTCATCTTTCCTTTCACCCCTATTTTGACGAATTAAACCCATCCTAACGCATGCGCAAAAGCGAGGAAGGTTTTACTATTCGCTGTCAAACAGTACCGATAATGAAGGTTATAGAGATTCCGAACAACAATCGGAGTACTGTAATTTGCCACTTTCTTAAACGGCCAGAGTCCAAATGACCCGAGGATAAGGACGTATAGCCACATAGGGCGACAATTTTAGGGAACATCTTGAAGAACATCTTTTTATTGCACCTTTGTTTAGAGTCAAATGTCTAATATATTGTCTGATTAACAATAAGGATACCTTTACTAGTTATAAATAGTATACCATTTTTAGTGTCAAATGCCATGAAGTGCGAAATATGAAGGAGGTGTAAATATGACCATCTTGTTCGTGATTATGTCACCTCCTTAGCACCATTTACATTTTTTAGACCAATGAGGATAACAATGAGAAAAATAACAGTAGCATTTCCTAAGTTTTACTTGTATTAGCACATGCTACTCTATTCTAAAATTTTCACTTATCTTCAGATCTATTTCCAACATTTCTTATTTAATTATTGCCTCTCTAAAAAAACCTTTTTTATGTGTGCCAACTCCAGGACAGAAAGGATAAGAAACCCTGGTGCCTATGCAGATTTTTTGTAAAGATGAAAATCCCTTTCCTAAGTTTCCACGTGTCGAAAAAAAAATCCGTTTTGAAATGATACTTTTCTCTGATTTGATACTTGTGATAGAATCATGTTTTTTATTGTTATAATGAAATACAACTTACATTCCTATTTAATCAATTTCTCTTTTCAATCGATAAAACTATGTTTATAAAATTTTGCGTTCTCTGATAAATTAGTAATAATGACTCTAACTTAATTTTTGATTTTCTTGGAATTGGATGTTATGCAATTTTTAAAATCTGTTTCGAAACTAGAACGGAAAAGATTTTTCTTTAATTGATGTGTTTTGTTCATTTAAAGATTTTCTTATATTAGATACGAATAGATTTTTCCAATAAAATACTTTTGTTTTTCATTCCAAATTGATGTTTATTTTTAAAAAATGAAAGACCTCCTCTTTGAACATCGTAGTTGTAAAATCCTGATGGAGGATTTTACTCATCTTAATTGATAAAAATTTGGCGTTTAATTCTCTTTGAATGAGAGTTTATGAATATTTCCTACGTTAATACCTTCGGAAATGTACTTTAATTTTCGAGTCGTTTGATTTTGTTTATCAAAGAATCATGATCTTTTAGAATACAATGAAAGTGTTAATATTTAATTCAAAACAGTTAATATTAAAATATCTTTTTTTCTGAACGCAGGATTAGAGAAAAGTAAATAAATTTCAAAACGTCTCAAATTTTATTAAATAAAATATGAGGCTCTAAGTACTAAAGAAGAAAGGTTATACTGTTCTATTTAATACTAATTCTGTGTACTTAATGAATTAATAATTAGTAAAAGAGGAACTCCTAAAAAACTCCGTCCTCACCGCCAATCCATTCTGTATTAATAGTGTTACAAGCGGGCG
>JAOUZG010023451.1:4058546-4104580 GCA_026289955.1 Argiope argentata | reverse complement strand
GCGCGATGTTTTGAGAATTGTCACGAGACTCAGGTGCACGCGCTTCTCGGCTATATAAGGACGAGTAGCCGGCGTGAGTTAGTTAGTTGCATCCTTAAGGCTCATCGAAGAGGGCAACGTATTCCAGAACGCCAGGCCACTTCTCTACCAAAAAAGGACAGGGGATAAGCTCCTGGCGGAGCTAGGTGCCCCTAGAACGAACACTTATGTGAGTTAGTTAGTTGCTATAGTGATTTGATCGAGTTAGTTGCGAGTTTGCTCTGAAATAAAAAAGCGTCTCGCTGGACTAAAGGATTTGTGAGCTGTGTTTGCGTTTGCAGTTAACGCTGTGTTATTGAGCTCGCTGTTGCTGTACTATACTATAGCTGTTTTGTAGTGTGTTTTTATCGTGCGTAAGACTTGAATTTACGCTGTAATTGACTGTTGACTGCTGAATTGTACTTATCCGAAACTTTTACTTTATCAATTATCCTGTAAATAACTGTAAATAGCTGTAAATAAATTTGTTTGTGCTGTCCTCAACTAAAGTCCATTCAATCCGAACCCGCTAAGCTAAAAACGCAACAATAGATTCACAAACATGGAAATCAGGCTTCCGTCAAAAAATTTGATCATCCAAAGCGGTTTTTTTTTTAAAAAAAATAATGGAATAAACACATCGTGAATGACAGCCATTTATTATGAACGTAGATGTTTGGCAAATGATATTATATTAGATATTTACGCAGAGCAAAAAGGATAACTTGGAAAGAAAATGAAATGAATCTAAGATTTGTTAAAAACTAAAAGAAATAAAATAAATTTCAAAAAACTTTTCTAAACTGTTGTAATTTTTCAAACACAATTATATAATTTATTGGCTTCCTTCCTTCATTACCAAGATATAATCGGAAATTTGCTCATGACAAAAATATTCCGATCGTACGTAATATTCATTGAGCTCAATTCCAAAATCTTTATAAGTCTCGTGGCGCCATCTGCTAAACAGTAGAATAAAAAATAATTCAGACTTTTGTGAGCACAATTGTTTATTAATCTTCACAAAAACATAGATTCACATTCAGGTATAAAATACTTCTGAGAGGTTTGTCAAGTGCAGCTACCGCTACTGTTTAGCCATTTAATTAATTTTAACTTTTGCATTTAGTTTTATTTGTATGGCAACGGTTTTGTTTGTTTTTGTAATTTTCGAATAAAGATGTTTTGCCGTTTTTAACTATGGAGTCAGTTTGGATGATTTAAGTAAATGTATAGACAAAATGAACATCATTTAATGTCCTAACTAACAATGTACGCTCATATTAAGTATTGAGTAATTTTAAAAAATGATGAAGATGTGCACTGTTTATCTTGTTATAATTAATTGTGTTCTTTATTAAGATAATAAGGGTTAAAAAAATGTCAACATGAAAATGCATACCTATTTACAATAAAATATTATGTGAGCAATCGGAAAATAGGACCGACTATATAGAGTTTATCTTGTTAACAATATCTCAGATCTAATTGCCACATATTAACTAATAGTAGAAACTTCATAGTAGAAAAGTCATGCATATTAATAAAGTTTTTAATGTGTGTGTGTGTGTGTGCATAATAGAATTTTTGATTTAATGATGCAAAAAGGTGGGGAGTGTATTTTTAAACGTATGTTCTAACTTACATTGCTAGAGAGAATCCCTTTTTTCTAGTTATTTCAGACGTTGTCTAGTTAAGACCATATGTATCTAGATTTTTGACTTATGAAATTTTTAAAGAAAGCGTTGTCGTCTCGTTTTATACATGCAGGAATATGTTTGAGCTATTGATTTATTTACGATGTGTGAAGAAAATATTGATGGTTTTCTATCAAAAATGGGGAAAAAATAAATTTCTTGAATAGTTAAAACATTTTACATTTAAAAAAAAACAGAATAACTTTAAAACTATGATACATGATGAGTACAACAATCTCCTATCTGAGATTGAAGTGTCAGAATCTGCATTCAGCAAGACTTCAATTCAGTGCCTCAGATTAAAATGGTTTGACATTCTTGAAATCAGAGGAGTAAAAAGGTTGTTTTCTCAATATGAGCCTATAAAGTATTTTTTTTTTCTATTTGAAGGAATTTCAACTCCTTCGGGCTCTCCCAAGCGCTGTCAGTTGGAACACATTTTCTCTAGTCTTTTCATGTTTTGACTGATTTTGGGTTTTTACTGCAACATATATATTGGTTGATACCATTAAATGAAAGTGTTAAAACTCAAGTATTTCATGTATATCTGTTGCCATTTCCGCTGGATGACCGCTTTGATTATCTTATCATTCGACTTCTCATTGCCTTATCTAAAAGATGTTTTGTACGAAATTCCGATTACGAATACAAATGAATGGAAAACAAGCTGCCCAATAATACTTCTGAATACTCTGAGCCATTGTGAAATAAGCCGTTTTGAGGTTTCAACTCATCAGAGAAAATGGTGGATAACATATTGAGAATTTTTAAAGCAAATCATCGCCAACTTCCTTTTACATAAGCTTTTTTTCCCCCTTTCTTTTTCAATACCTACTATTAGTTCACATTCTCCCTACTTATACCTTGTTCAAATTTTCAATCGTGAATAAAAAAATTTTTTTCATCTAATCAAGTTCAAATACATTTTTTAAAACTTGCAGTGGATAACGCATGATGTTAAGACAGTTTTCACAGACATTAATTCATTAATTATTCATTCAATTCCTACTATTAACTCACACTCTCCCTAAATATATATCTTGTTCAAATTTTCAGTCGTTAATAAAGTACTTTTTATTCATCCACTCAAGTTCAAATACATTTTTAAAAACTTGTAGTGGATGATACTTGATTTTCAATTTTTTCAAATAATAATGCATTAAAAATTAAAGTTAAGGAAGTTTATTATATTTTATATGTGAACAGTTCAGTTTCGGAACAACAGATGGCGCCAGGGAAATACTGCTCAATTTCTTTCTAATTTCTACCATTAATTGGTGGGAAGGAATTGACTTAAATTTTATATAAACATATATTACTTATTCTTTATTGTTTTTACCTAGGGATAATTACAATTTTTCCAATCCGCTGAAGCACTAAATTGTTGTGATGGATGAGTTTTAAACAAAAGAGCGCCATAAAAATATGCTATACCTTTTAATTGCCCTCTTCAGACGAATACAGCTGTATCAATCTATCAACTTTCGAATTATTTTTTTCCCGAAATTAATTCCCATTATTCCACAGATACTCAGATAAAATATCAGATAATTCTTTTTTTAGACTTTTGAAAGTAGTATCTTAATTATAATTACCTTATATTTGACTATTAGACTAAAAATATTTTTAATCAATCTGCCGATCGCCCTTTTCAGTCTAGCACTTCTAGGAATTAATTAAACGAAAATACGCTGCACAACAAATGAAGATTTTCAGCTATCAAGTAATCAAAAATATGATGATTTATTGACACTTTACACAAAAAAATGTGTCGACATAATGAAAATATTAAACTTATTAATTAATTAAAATGCTGAGATTCTAATAAGAAATAGAATTCTGTATAATCCTTTAATTTTATATTCATAAAGTATGAGACTATAATGTAATTTCATTTGTTGTTTAGGAATTTTGTATTTTAAAAATTTTTGGAATATTGTATAGTAAAGAGTTTTTATTCTTAAACTAAAAGAAATCGGCACATTATTGCCAATGAAATCCTAACCAATAACATAAAATAAGGCTACGAAAACGAAAATAAATAAATAAATAAATAAGAATTATGATTTCACACTTTTATTTACACCGAAAAAATGACATTGCTTAACGAAACACAGGTGAGAAAATCAAAATAATTACTAAATATGAAAATAGTCCAAAAAGAAAGAGAGAGAGAAAAAGAAACCAGTAAAATCCTTTGCAAACGATATTTATAGAATTTAAATTATATAAAAAGAATTTTCACGGTTCTTGATAAGCCATTTTGGCTGCTTGCCAAGTAAGCGAATAAACAAAACTTCTCCCACGAATCCGCATTTCTACTGGGGATCTGCAAAGAACTTTTTAAATTTACCAGGAAAATAATCGATGAGGAAAGGTATTTTGAATTTTATTAACTGAAATCAGAGAATAATAGAATAATTACCACGAAATTTTTTTTGAAAAAGATAATGTTAGAATGTTAGCCTTCAATTTTTTTAAAAATGTCAATTTGTGAAAAACCGTTTGACTTTAAAAAATTCTCAAAATTCAATGAATTACTATAATAAAAAAGGCAAATTTAAATTCCTTAGTAATTTTTTTATTTACTTATATGAAAGCACAGATATTTTTCTCCCTGCAAACATTAGAAACGATAAATGGCATCGATCCGGCATAAATGAGCAAAAATTTATTCAAAGTAACTCAAAAAACGGCTGATTTTTTGAAGCAAAAAGTATTTGTTCTTATTTCCATTGTTTATTTGGAATTCCTTTTTCAACTGGAGGTAGACATAGGACTTTAAAATCAGGTGAGACCTGTCCATTTTTTTTTCTTTCGACTGTTTTTGAAATTTTGTAAATCTGAGCCATTCAAAGATTATTGCCATAGAAGAAGATGCTAGTTTCTATCCTGTAAGCACCATGCAATCCTTAATGTCATAAAAGTTCTTTAAGTGTGGTAAATCCACAAAAGAACTGGTTTTACGTCTTGGGCAGAGTGAATATGAAGAAATTAACATTGTAATGACAAATGCAGATCCTAAATCAAGAATTCCCCAAATGAATCCGTTTACGCTACAAAGCTTTATAAAAGAGAAAATAAATCGGCATGCAAATATATTAAACATGAAATTTACCAGCAAAGGGAAAATCATGTTTACTACACAGGATCCTGTTTGTGCAGCACAGCTACTCAGCTTAGATATATTATTAAACATTCCAGTTACGACAGACAACATATGGGAAAATATAACCTCTCGCTTTCTCCTATTTGATATCCCCACAAAAGTCTCACTGCTAGAAATTGCCGAGGAATTAAAAAATAATAATGAAAGAGAAATTGTGGAAATGAGGCGATTCCTAAAACAAAATGATTCTCGGGAAACATCACCCGTCCTTATCACGAAACTAGGAACACGCTTACCGATGGACATTAAGATTTGGTTCACAAATCAAAAAGTGCAACTTTTCATTGACAATCCGCGACAATGTACAAATTGTTACAGTTTCATGCACCCTTCAAGGGTATGTGAAAATCAAAAGATTTGTCATCTGTGTGGCGACACTCACGCAGGCGTCTGCCAATCACAGCAAAAATGCATAAACTGTAAAGGCGAGCATTCAGCCACATCGAGAGGATGTTCATTTTTTATTAAAGAAAAGGAAATCTTAGAGCTAAAATGTAAAAATCATATTACAACAGCTGAGGCTAAACGAATTTATATTCAGTCAAAAAAAATCTAGCTACGCAGCAACTGTAAAAATAAATGCACCTATAAAAAATTTCGAAGAAATAATAAATGAAAAAATGGAAAATATGCTCAATAAAATGAATGAAAGAAATGACTCAATTATCCAATCAATTCAACTCAAAATGGAAGAGCAACTTAACTCCATCCTCGGCATGTTCGAAAAATTGGTTGAAACTTTCTCGCGTAACGTAACCGTAATGAGTAATCCTGGAAGCGAAAATCTTTCTCCATCAAGAAAGAAAAAAGCTTTAGAGAAGAATCGTAAAGTATCTGCTACTCCAATGCAATTGGATACAGGTGCTCTTGGCTAATACTTGTTTTATTTCTTTTTCCCCCCTTTCCTCTTGTGTGTTTTTTTTTTGTTTTCTTTTTTTTTTTGTGCGTGTGTCTTTTTTCCTTTTTCTTTTTCACCTTTTACCACTGTTTTTTTTTTTTTTGCTGTTGGTTTTCTCCATTTCAATGTCTTTTGTTCAATTTGCCACTTGTTTAAATTCGAACACTTTTTTTGCTTTTCGTCCTTTGCATCCTAAAATGGGTGCTGTTTCCTTTTTTTTTTTTCTTTTTGACTGTCTTTGTAAATGACTTTGCTACAATGGAATTGCAGAAGAATTAAAGGCAAAAAAACTGTGGCTTTCAATTCCTCCCTGTTCTACCTCTTCTTTTTGGGTCTTTCAAGAGACTTTCCTTTCCGAAACTGACATTTTTTCTCATCCGAACAAAATTTTTTACCGCACACACAGAAAAAGTAGACCGGGTGGTGGTCTCCTAATGGGTATTCCTGATAACATGTCCGGAAGAATTATTCCCAGCAATATTACAGAAGATTTTAATCTTGAACTTTTGGCAGTCGAAGTACAGTTCCAAAATACCAAATTTAACATTATTAATTTATATGCTCCACAAGGTTTTGATATTAATCAAGCAAAATATTTTTTTGATTCTTTAACTCTATCTACTTTCATCTTCGGTGATTTTAATTTGCACCACGCTCTTTGGGGAGCTACCCATTCAACGGCTCTGAGTAACGATTTCGTAGATTGGCTAACTTATTCACATGTCATGATTCTCAATACAACTATTCCCACGCACAGTTCTTTAAGAACTCAAAATATCTTAGATCTTACTCTCTGTTCATCTGATATTCATAATCAAACTTCTTGCTATGTAATGGATTCAACTTTTGATAGCGATCACAACCCAATTGTTATTTCCTGGTCGGGCATAGAAAATGTCAGTCGCAACTTAAAAACAATTAATTGGACGAGGATCAAGCAACAAACACAAGATTTTTTTTAATAATACCAACCAATGTTCCATTGAAGAAATTCCGGTGAACGCAACTAAGATAATAACCCAAAATACCTCAGTTAAACTATTGTCGCTTAAGCCTTATCCTCCTTGGTGGAATATTTCTTGCCATAATTATGAAAAGCTCAATAAGCACTTTCGGAAAAAAGCTATCAGAACAATTTCTGAATCAGACTGGGTGAAACACAAAAAATATGCAAGTCGATTTCGTTTTCACGTAAAAAAAGCTAAAAGAGAATATTGGGAAAAAATCTGCACAATATCTCGTAACCCAAAAATGTTCTTTAAAATTATAAATAAACTTTCTAATCACACAAATCCAAACTTTAAGCATAACAACATTATTATAGAAAACAGCCGATATACAGTGGGACAAACAATTGAGGATACACCTTACTTTTACTTGATAAATCCAATTTTCAATCGAAATAGCACATTAACTAGAAGTGTAAACGCGTTTTTATTTTCACATGTAACAAAAGGGTTTATTTACCGTAAAAATAATGAAAATCAACAAAAAATATCTAAAATTAAAAATTTCACAAGTATTTGAAATAAACATAGGCAGATTTTTACCTCAAAAAATTGAGGATACACCAGTGAAATTTGTGTGACATATCGCATACAAAGACAGTTTGGATATTTGGTTGCATGTCCTTTGGCTTTTATAATGTCCTCCAAGCGTCTTAGTACCGATTCGACCAATTTTTTGGTGGTATGTGGAGATATTTTATTCCATTCTTCTTGTAACACTTGCTTTAAATGGGCTTTGTTCCTAATTTGGTGTTTTTGGACCACTATTTCGAGTGTGGCCCACAAATTTTCTATGACATTGATGTCAGGGGACTGTGATGGTGTGTGCAATTGCTGTTTACAATGAAAAAGACACCACATTTTGACATTACACGCCGTATGTTTGGAGTCGCTGTCTTGCTGGAAAATAAAATTTCCATCTAAATCCAATTTTTTTCACTTTCTTTAAGATTGTTGTTGAGTATGTCTATATAAAACTTATGATCCATTATACCATCTATAAAAACTAAATTTCCTACCCCATTTGAAGCCATACAACTCCAAACCATGACGGAGCCACCACCATGTTTAACTGTAGGAAGTATATTTTTTGGATCCAAAGCGGTGTTCGGCTTTCTCCAAACGGTGAAACTGCCATCACTTCCAAAAATGTTGAATTTACTTTCGTCACTAAATATAACTTTCTTCCAGGAGTTATCTGTCTTCAATTGATGAGTTTTCGCAAATTCCAAACGCTTTTTCTGATTTTGTAAGCTTATGAAAGGTTTCTTTCTAGCTACTCGACTGCTATATCCAGCATGTCTAATCACATTTCTCACAGTTTCAGAACTTACGCTTCTGCCCATTATTCGAGAAGTTTCTGCAGCTAGTTTGACTGCACTTAGTTTAGGATCAATCTTGATATCTTTCAAAATTTTCCATTTGGTTACATCGCTCAGAATACTTTTCCTTCCTCTTCCACTTTTATTTTCAATTAATCCATCGCTTTTAAATCTTACAATGATTTTCTGGACACACGAGTGGCTTCTACCGACAATTTCAACTATTTCACGACAAGAATTTCCTTTCTTAAATAACTTAATATAAATTTTCTTACATCAGTACTGGTCTCTCTTCGAAGACCCATTTTCTATTTAAAATTGCAACTTTAAATTCACATAACCAACTTCAAAAGTCAAAAGTAGAAGCCGAAAAGGTTTAAGATTAAATTGGCCAAACTTTGGCTATTACAGTAGAAAGCGGAAAAAAATCTATCGGTAGTTATACAAAAATTTCATTGGTGTATCCTTAATTTTTTGAGATAAAAATCTGCCTATGTTTATTTCAAACACTTGTGAAATTTTTAATTTTAGATATTTTTTTGTTGATTTTCGTTATTTTTACTGTAAATTAACCCTTTTCTTATATGTGAAAATAAAAATGCGTTTGCACTTCTAGTTAATGTGTTATTTCGATCGAAAGTTGGATTTATCAAGTAAAAGTAAGGTGTATCCTCAATTGTTTGTCCCACTGTATATGCGATCCTGCACAACAGAGTGAATTATTTGCAAAGAATTTTTCTAATTGAAATACAAATATTGAACCTATTCCCTTGGACTTTTCTGGAATAAATTCATTTCTCAATAGCAAATTCGAAATTTGGGAACTTAAGAGAGCAATCCACAAAACTAAAAATTCTACTCCTGGAGCTGACAACATTCCGGCCATCTGGTTCAAAAATCTGAACAACGACCAACTTCAAATTATATTGAAATTGTATCAACATTAATTTGATTCAGCTGACATCCCTAAACAATGGAAACACGCTCTAATTATTCCGATTCCGAAACCTAACAAAGACAAAACCAAAATTTCTTCCTATCGGCCCATTGCTCTAACCTCTGTTTTTTGCAAAGTCTTTGAACGTATACTCACTCAACGCATTACTCACTACTTAATTTGTAACAAAAAACTGCACAATGGTTTACATGGTTTCATATCCTTCAGAGATAACCAAACTGCAGTTTACAATATTCAGGCAAAAATCACAGAAGCTTGCGAACAAAAAAAAATACTTCTTTGCTGTGAATCTTGATATAAAAAATGCATATGATTCTGTTCATATAGACAGCCTTATTTTTAAATGCTTACAACTTGGTATAACAGGCAACATGGCAAAGTGGTTGTTCAACTTCCTGCAAGACAGAACATTCCAGATTCGTTGGAGGCATTCCATATCTAGGAACAGAACTCTGAAAAAAGGGCTACCTCAAGGCAGTGTTCTTTCACCAATTCTTTTTGTCATCTTTATGCATGATTTTCATGAAACCGTAGAAGAAGGGGTCGAATGTACTCTCTTTGTGGAAGATATTTTTGTCTTCTGCAGCCATCATTCCTGGGAAATCAGTATCAAAAAAATACAAAATACTATGGAAAACATATACAAATGGTGCAATTATTGGAAACTAGAAATTACTCCAGAAAAAAGTGCAATAACTGAATTGTCCAAGAAAAAAATTACAAATTATCCACGCATCTCTTATGCGGGACACCCCTTAAAATGGAATGAAACGATTAAATTTCTTGGCATTCATTTTTCTAAAAAGAATCAAAACGCAGTTATCTTTAAAAATCTTAGAATTCATGCACTTAAAAAGATAAATGGTCTCAAAATATTCGCATCAAAAAACTATGGCCCCAGAACTAAAGATATTATCAATATTACAAATAATAGTATTTTCAGCATATTTTTCTACGGTTGCACCATAATCAACAGGTTTTCCGAAACACAGTTTAAAGCATGCGACTCGATCCAAACTATAGCTCTGAGAATTGCTTTAGGCCTTCCGAAATGGACCCCGAATATTGTACTTTTTAAAATTGCTTCTCAGGAAATTCTTTCAGAAAAAATAAAGCGACTAGCTTCCCAGTTTTTTATCAAGCAAATAGCTAATGGTATACACTCTCCACTTCAAAGAACACTCCCAAAATAACCGGGAAATTAAATTAACCACCAAAGACAAAAAATGTACTTCCCTTATTCTCAAGAACTTTAATGCTTCTACCAACCAATTTATCATCTTGCCGGAAAACCCTATAACTAGCTCAAATAACTTTCAAATTTTTCTCGCGGATTTTAAATTTCAAAATAAAAATCTATCTTTGATAGAAATTAATAGTTACTTTAATGAATGTATTCGGAATTGCTTTCCTGATCATTTTATTATTGCTACTGATGCATCCAAAACTCTCCAGCACACTTCAATTGCTGGTTTTTCTTCTAAACAAAAATTCATGTTTCGAGTCCATCCTGTGAATTCCATTTTTACTGCTGAAAGTTTAGCCATTCCTGAAGCATTGGAGGTTCTTGTTATCCCTGGAAAAGATTGTTTGATTCTTACAGATAGCTTCTCTGCTCTCACATCGTTGAAGAACATTTCGCTTCAGTCGCCAAAAATTATCCAACGTATAGCATCCAAAGTTGAATCTTTAATCAAATTAAATCAAAAAATTTCCTTCCTGTGGGTACCTGGTCATTCGAATATAACCTGGAACGAGCTTGCAGATCGCTTAGCCAAAGAAGTTACAGAAAATACACCATGGATTGAATGGATCTCTCCTGGATCATTATTTCAAGCCTCAAGAGACATATCAGATCACAATCAATAATTATAGAAACAGTAAATATTTCATTTCTTTAGGTGACATTCCAAGCATTGAAGCGCTGTCTCCCTGGTCCAAAAATCGGAGGGAAGATGTTGTCTTGGCCAGACTAATCAGCAAAACAATTATAACACCAGTATTGTTAAATCGCTTTAACCTTCATAATGATTCTCTTTGTCATGAATGTAATAGCATAAATGATATTGAACACATAATTCTCTCGTGCAAAAAGTATTCATATTATAGAGAAAAATTGTGGGCATTTCTCCAATTAGATAAACAAGATATTTCCTTCAAAAATGTTCTGGGTAAAATAATTGCAAACACGGCCAATCTTCAAGTTTCTCTTCAAGCGTTGAAGCATTTCAACATCTACTAATTTTTTTTTACTACATTAAACTGCTCTGACTTTTTGTACCTATTCTTTCCTTTGGAACTTCTGGAAATGTTCTAAATCTCATCAGCGGACTCACTGCAGCTTCATTCAACTGATTGAACAGACTTCATTAACTGTTAACTGACTGAAACTTCAATTTGTTTTTGTGCGTGCGCGCTCTCTTGTGTTTAATTTATATTTTGTTCTAAGTATTTGAAACAGGGGATAACAGCCACTGTTGCTATAAATCCCAATACCTTACTTCTTTCAAATTTCAAATCAAAAAATTAAATAAGATTCTTCCTATATATTATATTTCATAATCCAAGTTTCAAGGTATATATTGCGCCACATTTGTAACTGCATGTGAACCAAATATCAAGGTTGTAAATGTGATAGATTTTATCTGAACACAAACACTTTCTAAAGTATATTTCTTTGATTTTATTTATTCTGTGTATCTATACATAGTATAAAATGAAGTCTTCTGAAAGCGTCTGTATGTTCAAACCACAAAAGCTCGTGAAATAGTAAACGGATATTAAAGATATTTATACAATTTTGTAGAGAATTTATTAGGGAAAGTTTTAGCTCATTAAAATCGTATCAAAATAAAAAGTGGAGTTTTATAATTGCGATTTTAATTTATAAGCGCATGCGCGAAATCCTGAAACTGCGCATGTGCAAATAGCAAGAGCTGTACTATTCATATACGATACATTTCTTTGTTTACGTCTGATTTTAAACAGTGATATTCAAATTTCATTATGTCGAAATAGGGGAAATCCAACCTCGAAAGGATCGCCTGTGTTTTCTCTAGGGACATATCCTATTTTTACCTTCGTAACAGTAGATATTTCTAAATGTGGGATTTAAAAGAATTGTTTTGTTGCTATTTTTGATAATTTCTAAATATATTTTTACAATTGTTTGATGTTGAGTGTCATGCTTCTCTAGGGACATATATTTTTACTTTTGTAACAGTCTAGATATTTCAGAATGTGTGCTTTAAAAAAAAATTGTTTTGTTGCTATTTTTGATCATTTCTAATTATATTTTTACTTTTGTTTGGTTTTCTGTATCATGCTTCTCTAGGGACATATATTTTTACCTTTGCAACAGCCTAAATATTTCTAAATGTGGGGTTTAACAAAATTGTTTTGTTGCTATTTTTGATAATTTCTAAATATATTTTTACAATTGTTTGATGTTGAGTGTCATGCTTCTCTAGGGACATATATTTTTACTTTTGTAACAGTCTAGATATTTCAGAATGTGTGCTTTAAAAAAATTGTTTTGTTGCTATTTTTGATCATTTCTAATTATATTTTTACTTTTGTTTGGTGTTGTGTATCATGCCCATGTCGTATTGGGAGGCTAAATATAAGTTTAAAGCTAATTTTTCATCTTCGTTGCTTCGTCCCGAGGTACGCCGTGAAGGTACTGCTAGTTAATAATAAGTATACTTTTGATTCCTCATCCTCGATGATGGCTCGTATATTGTAGCTACAGCACAGCGACCTATTAGTAAGGTCTTGGTTTAAAAACTTGATTTGAACGAAGAACCACAGTGGAAGCGCGTCAGGTGCATGCTAAATACTTTGGGGCCAAATGTTTTCTCATTGTTGTGGTAGAAAAACTTGGAGAGGAGATGCTGCTAGCTCAGGTGTTGTCCTCGTCATCTGACAGATGTTTAAAAGTTAATAGATTTCTTCCCAAAATAATCTCTGTGTGGTTTTTAAAACAGGATGCTAATATAAATAAACTAAACGTCCATTGAAGCTGCAACTTATTACATATTATGTAAAGGTTTTTATTTAATATAATCTGGATTCTATTTTTAAAAATTAGAGTAATTTAATAATTATCCAATAAAAATTATGAGAATTTTGACAATGCAGATTAAGTTTTAACAAATAAACTGTAATTAGGTAATTACAGTTTATTTGTTAAAACTTAATTAAAAATTACAGTTCGAAATAAGTGCTTTCGACAGTTTTCTTCCATTCCTCATATTCATTTATACTCAACTGCGTCTGAAAAATGGAAAATAATAATGATGATGGTGATGAAACGTAATACAAATAATAAAATTGTAATCAAAATATTTGTTTTCGATTATTTTCTTACATTACTCCCTTTTGTTTATATATAAAGATTTACTCAATAGCGACTAAAAAATGAAAAACAAATAATGAAAAAAGACGTTGAAAAATAATGAAATTTTAATCCATAAGGTTAAAAAAAAATATGAGAACCAAAAATATGCTTTCATATTAATTATCCAAAAATTAATAACACAATATTTTAAATTTATTTTGTCTATTAATTTCTTACCTTTCAACGAATGTTGGTTCGCCCAATTTGTTAAAAAAATCATTATTTACAATAGTCATTTATATTGTATTTTATACTAATAAGTTGAAATTTAAACTATTCAAGGAATTGATTTTTAATTGAAATTTCTGTAGTTGTTTTTGATAAAGACGATGGATAAAATTGACGATTCAAACAAATGATAACCATAAACCAAGTAAAATGTAATAAAATCAGAATTTTTAGGTGATTTCTTTGTTTTAACTGTTAATTCCTACAGCAAAATATATATTAAGAGACAAAAGTTTATAATCAAATGCACTTCAATTTAACGCCGGCTTTCTGGCACAGAGGTAGCGTGTCTTCCTCTTGTTCTGGGAGTCCCGGTTCGGGCATGGTTGTTCTTCTGTGTACTATCTGTGAGATGAGTGACGGTTTTTATTCTCGGTTTTTATGACGGTTTTTTAGCCCCTGTAAAAAGGGGCTGTGCATGCAAATGTGGTGAGCGTGTAGCTAAGTCGTTCTCTTAACCTTTGTTGGTGCTACTTCCAAAACAAGAGATCTTCTTTCGGCTTAAATCTGCAGCTGTATCAGCAGCAGGCCTGTCCATGGCAAGTGCCATAAGTAACAACAACAACGATAACAAAATTTACCAAGGACTTTATTTAGCCTTAGTTCAATAGAAAGAATTTTATAAAATTACAATAGTGGTTTGATTATGAAGTTCTAATACACAGAAAATTAGTTTGTTGGTATTCATAAATAATTGTGTTCAAAATATCTATTGACTCCAGTTAGAATGATTATATTCATATTCATTTTATTGAGAGCAATGGCAAATCTTGCAAATTATTCCATACGTTTAAACTGATTTCTTACTTTCTATATATTATAATGGCTTTCTTTTCCCTCAGGATACTTTTACGATTTATTGGTCGATGAAATAAACAATCCTTTAAAAGACAACGGACGACGACTTTATTCACACACGAAGAGACGAATATACAGAGATTACAAATATAGGCAGTCGTGATGAACACATATAGCACAATACAATAATAATAATCGATAGCAATAATAACCACAACACACAAAACGGCCGAAGAAAAGAGAGAATTCACTTAGATTCCCACAACGACCTCTCCAAACGTCTGTAATCCTCCACTATCTCCTCGCTTTAGCAGTATCTATCTGCTGACTCACTACTACACGACTCGCTATTCCACGCACGACGTCATGCTGCTTTACAATAAACGCCAGAATTTGGATAAACGGATAATAAACGCCAGGACATTCTTCACTCTTTGTTCGTTCCCCTGGTCTTAAAAAAAAAGCCAGTTATTTTACTCTCCTTTTTTTGTCTCATTTAAAACTTTGTCCTTGAATAACCTTAAACACAGATCACATTTATACACATATATGTGAAATGAAAAACATTTTTTTATCAGAAGAGAAGACACTGCTGAATTTTTAAAAATTCGATTTGACTCATCAGAGTAGGTATAATTTATGTACAAGAAGCGATAATGAAATTGATGTCCGTTCACATACGATACAGGAGCAGAAATCTTTCCCTCCGATCATTTCAATATCAGATTTTGATAAGAATTTATGTGACACGTGTCGACTTTGGTAAAGAAAATAAGCATGTTTAAAAGAACGCTGTAAATCTTTTCATTCGGAGTATGAGAAACTGCTACTTAAAGCAGTTTACAGATTAAATAAATAAGATGGAACTTTATTAGGAAATAAACTATTTTAGAATAAAGTTAAAATAGGTTAAATTACTAAAAAAAATTTAAAATAAGACTTAAAATATTACATATATATGAAAAATAACCTAAGAATTTGATTTTATTATCAAATAATTAAAAATTTAATTTAAATTTTAAAGAACTCCAAGGTGTGCATTCCCATTTTCCAAAATATATTTGAAATTACCTAAATATATACACAATCAAATTTGACGGTATATATATGACATCTTTTCTACGGCTCATAGTAGTTCATCTATATTATTATTACTATATATTATTATTAGAGACTAGTCATCTTTGCTGACCAGCTACTTTACAAGGAATATTGGTTATACTTAATTTTAGTTACATTTCTTAGATATTACTTTATGTTCATAATTGAGCGCTTTTTTTGAAAATGACGTAACTCCGTTCTTCAATTTTTTGCCGGTTACCATAGTTACGTGTCCCAGTTCATGTTGTTTATCAGTGAAGTAGCTCGGATTACTTATATTCAGAGCAAATGCGATAAATGTTAGGCACATAAGTTTTCATAATTCATTAAATAACCGAGCCGTGTAATTTGAAAGTGGCCCAACTCCATTTATAGTTACATCCAGATATTTACTATTGATAATGTCGGAAAGCAGTGATGAAGGTAAGTTCAATTAATTAGTATTACAAGTTAACCTCATTTTTGGGACAATTGCATTAGTTCATTAACCTGTACGTTTAATTAATAATAGCCGCCATTGGCGACCAGTCGGTTCGCCAGTATTATTAATGTTCGCTAAAATTTTCATACAATATTTTATGTAGCTGTGTCTCATAACAGGTTTTTCACCAAAATATTTTTATACCAAACAAAGTTTGACAATCATATAATTCATTTATAGTAATATTTGGTATTATTTTCTTCAGATGTTCTCTTCATTGAACTACTCATCTTTCTCTTTCTATCCGAGCAATGATTGTCCCGGAATTGATATTTTACTTAAATGGTGGAGAGAAAGGTCTAAAATTCTACGTTTTTATAGAATAATGAGATTTAAATTTTTATAAATGTAAACACACTAAACAAATAAAGGCACAACTGGTTTTCAAGAGATGCGAAAGTTTAAAAACAGCTTGGAAAAGGCCGCGCACAGAGGAAATAATGGTGACACACACACACACTCTTCCTTCCTTTCTTTTCCACACTACTTTTATATCTACAAACCCTTTTTTCCCTTTGTTATTCTTTTTTTTCTCTTCCCTAACCAGACTTTATTTTGAGCAGGCATAGATTAAATATCCATACAGACTAATAAAAAAAACAAATATTTTCTCTTTTTTAAACATCCCGTTATCTATGAATGAGAAACAACTGACTTCGCGTATTTCTTTCTAAACAAATCATAATTTACTACTTCCTGCTATCTTACTCAGTTGGTGTGGGGGGGAAGGAAATGAAGATTTTTGGCGGGAAAGTAAGAAAAGTGTCGTTTTTACTATTTTCCTCGCAGTTTTTTCATTTTTTCTCTCCATAAGAACCATCCTCGTGTCTTAACGAAAATATTAAGCCAAAAATTAGCCGAATCTGACGAGCCGTTTTCTAGTTTTGCGCTTAGCAACGCATTTCGAGATCCGTTTTTATTAATATAGATAAAACTTAAAATTCAATATCAAATTTTAGAAATTATTTCACCCATGAGGAAGAACAGATTAAGACCATTTAGTTCAGATACTGAAGAAGAAATAGTAACTAATAATTTTTAAAAAAATCGAAAAAGAAAAAGAGTTATAGAACAATATTCGTCTCCAGAGGATGAAGATCCGAATAACAATGGAGAAAAGATTGATGCACCATACATCCAAAAAGTGCGAAAGATTAAACGGAATTCAGGAAAAAGATATTTTCCTGAAATCTTTTTCGAAAACAAAGATTGTGATTGTCGGAATGCTTGCACAAAAAATGACAAGGAAGAAGTAAAAAATGAATATTTTTGAGAAGTTTTGGGGTTTGGCAGATGTATTACTGCACGAAGCTGCCGAGCGAAAAATTGTGGAACGAAGGCGTCCAACAAACGGAAAAGCTTATTCGTTTTAGATATTTGTTACATTCTAAAAACGGAAAAATACCCGTCTGCAAATTCTTTCTGGATACTTTTAAAGTAAGCGAAAGACGCTTAAAACGAGTTCTAAACTCTGCAAATGTGGGTATTGATATGCGTGGGAGGATGGCTGGATCATCAAGACAATTACCTGAAGAAGCGAAAAAGCACGTCCAAAATGTAGACGAATAGTAAATTGTTTTGTAATAAATTTATGTTTGTAATTTTCTATATTCTGTAATTAAAAAAATGTTTTGAATTGCATAAATTATGTTTCCGAAGTGTTTTCAACATATGTAAAACAAATTCCGTATTGTTTTTTTTTAAATTTGAAACATCTTAAATTATGTTGAATGGACTTGGGCACCTTCAAATTTTATAATGAATCTGGCTGTTCATTTTGAAAGTGGCCCAACTCCATTCTTGATAAGAAAACGCACGTTATTTACTTAATAATTGCCACTATTTTAACAGGAACTTTAAATTTAACATCCTTAGATACGCTTAAGCAGTATGACTCATTAGTATCTTATAAGTATAATTTTAAATTCATCGAAAAGCAAAACTTTCAATATCTCGATTTGAAGATAAATGGAGTTAAGCCACTTTCAAAATAAGCGGCTCAATTGTCTCATTTAGTCAAGCATTAAGGTCTTGTTATTTTAATCGACTTGAATACATTGTGTACATGAACTTTTCTAATGGAGGTGAGCTCCTATCACTGTATTGTACCTCAACATTTTTTATTTGTCTTGTAAACTGCTCAGATATTAATCAGAACTCTAATTCTATAGCTTTCGACAATAAGTGTGGGGGGATCACAATTAAATATTCAATACAAGGCATTTAGAACGAAATAAAGATTGAATATCCTTAGAATAATGCTATTATTCTAAAAATTAAACAGAATCGAGTGAAAAAATATTTTTGGAAAACTGTCAAAAATCTAGATTTTGAATGATTATTAAATTAGGACCAATAAATTTTTTAAGTTTTTGAATTTAATTGTTTGAAAACACCAAAATTTAATTTAGTTCTTTGTAAATTAAAATTTTAACTAAATTTTCAAAAAAATATATCTGAAAATGAATAATGGTAGAGTCACCCAATTGAAATTTTTAAAACTAAATCAAATATATTGATTGATAATTAGAAACTAAAATTATTAAAATGTTTTACTGTCACTATAAAAATTAAAATCTGCACAACAGTACATAATTCTTGTATGTAACATGAGTAAAAGAGAGAAAAAAATTAAACGAAGTTAAATTAAAGCATTAAAAAAAAAATTTTTTTTTTTTTAAATTTGCCAATCCTACGGAGAAAAATTCTTTTAAAATCATAAACATGATTTATTATTTTACTTTTTTTGCAGTTTAGAATTTCCAAAAATTGATAAAAACAATAGAATAAAAATGATTTCAGATACAATTAATGAATAATAATAAAAATAAATCAATTAGCGATAGTGTAAAGGTCTTTTATTTCATAAATTGTACCAAAATCAAAACATTAAAATAAGGAATAAAAGATAAACTGATACAAAATCAGAAAAAATCTATTTTATTGTTACTTGCATGTTTGATTTGACAGTGTGAATATATGAGTAAACATACATAAATTTTACATTGAGAAAACTACAAAGAACATGACTGATGAATGAAAACTTTTGATATTTAATCAGAAATGAAAAAAACTATTAAAAATTTGTGCAATATTTTTTACAGAATTTTATTCAGAATTGATGAACAATTTATAATAAACGTGAATTGCAATTTACAGGCACATTTTACAAGAAACAAACAATAAGCAATGACAGATTAACAAACCAAAAGTGGATTTTTATAAATGAATGAATGCTTACTCATTTTAGAATTTTCAGCCATTTACTCATAATAATAATAGAAAAAAAAGACTGTCTTTTTTAATGATAAGTCATGCAAACATATACACAAATGACTAAATTATGAGCAAGTGAATTTATAGATTATAGGTACAGGATTTCAATTAATTCTTTAAATAAATTAAAAGATTTAAGAAAAAAGAAGATAATCCAGATACTAATATTTTAAAAGCTCTGCAATAATCAATAATTTAGAAAAGACAGTTTAAAAACTTCTGTTCAGCTAAGTACATTCCGAAATTTAAGATTAAGCTGTTTTCTTGATTTTTATTTGTCAGACTGTTAAAGAATGCATTTTGTAAAAATGATTCATATTGGAAAGTAAAAATGTAATATGCAGTTTAATGATTGGCATCTGAAATGAGTTATTGATAAATGAAATTAAATAAAAAGGAAACTTTTACATGAAGTTACAAAATAATATCAATAATAATTATAATACCTTTTGCTGGACTTATTTATTCTTATTTTTAAACATATTATTCAGATATTTTCAAATGCATATATTCAGCTAATATATTTAAACATGTATACATTAAGTGATCTTATGAACATTTTACTTTATACAGAAAACAAACTTTTCAATTGAAACAAAGCACTGATGAAATTTCCGATTCAAGGCATCTATTTTTGGAATACAGAATTTAGTATTAGCTACTGACATTATATTAAGTACAAAATCTTTTTCTTATTACTTTTTTCCTTTTATCTGTGATTAACATGAAAGTAACAGAATAAATTACAACAATTAATACCCCCCTCTCTACAGCAGTTAACCTTATCGATGTATTAGCAACTTAGTGTTTTTCTAATGCATAAAAGACATTTTGATTTTTTTCGATAAGCCGCTTCATAAAGTAACAAAATGAAGAAGATTCACTATTAAAGATTATTTCAAGTTAAAGATAAATTTTTTTTATCATATTTTATAACAGGTAAAATAAACTAAAAATTAAACTAGCCTTTTTATCAATGTGTATATAAATATATATATAAAAATAATGTACATTTAAAAAAAAACAAAAAATCAACAGTATTTTTTTCTTATAATTTTAATCAAGGATTGTTTGCACCAAACAGTTACAGTTAAATAAAGAACAAGAAATAACAAATTAGATTGAATTAAGCCTGATCTAAAAATAATAGTTTAATTTTGTATAAACTAAATAATACATCTATGAAATGCATTATATAGATTAAGATAAAAGAACTGTTGAAACGCAAAGAAACAAAATGCAACAATTAACTGAAATTTCTATAACATTCCTAATATCAATAATTAAAGAAAACACTTTCATGAGAATCAATGACTGACTTTAATCAACTTCAAAAATTAAATACACTTGCCCACTTTCCTATTGCTAATAGAAATGCACCAAGTTGCTAGCATCATTTTATTTTTTTTTGGAATTTGGTGACATAGTACCTATTAGTAAAATAAAGGAACACAGACTAGTTGAACTAAATTTAATTCCTGATCTATGACCTTTTGCATTATGAGCCACAATAGATTTATTACACAAAAACTGCAATCAAAATCCAAGATCAATAATATTTTATTTTTTACACAAAATGAAATCCTGCACCAGTTTTTCTAAATAGTTTTTTATTTATTTATTTAGTTAGTTCAATTAGACAACCTTCATATTTCAATGTATTTAAAGGAATGAATCTTATATTATTACTCATAAAGACTGAGAAAAAAAGAAAGATCTTTTCATATTATGCACAAAAGAAGATTCCAGTTTGTAAGATTCTATTGATATAAATATTTTAAGATTCATGAGATATCAAATATTTTATAGTACAGTTTACTTGTTTAAATCAGAGTCTGCAGGGGGAACTTTCAATGAGTAAAATAAAATGAATAAAAATTATTTTTTAAAAAATTATATAAAGAAATTTTTTACTAAATAACAGGGAGAATAATACAATATAAGGAAGGGCAGTACTTAAAAGAAGCCTAGTTATAACAATTTTAACAATTAATCAATTTCTTTTGGAAAAAAATTGATTAAACAATATTTATATCAATGAAACAAACTAAAAAAATTATAAGACTGAGATGACAATAAAAGAAATGAAATCATTAAAAAATTTTTAGTATTGTTAAAAAGATATATATTATATTTAGTAGTAAGAAATTATTAAGTATTCCAAAACTTTTTATAAACAGCTTAAAATTCAGTTACTCAGAAGAATCATTAACATTTTTCATACAAAAACAATTTCTAATTATGTCCACTGTTTTACTTTATACACTTATAACCAAAACAATAAAATGTAACACTAAAAATAAAGATTATTGCAACAATATAATGTCTACAGCAAAAATATTTCATCTGCAATTTATTTTAAATATACATTATTTCTTTTTTAATTCAGAATGCACAAAATTGAATGTAGAAAAACACCCAGCAAGGTTCTTTCAGTAATTTTTCATTAGCTGGACAGCAACTACTATTCCGCAAAATGTGAGCGTGAAATGTCATTTTACTGTTTATACAACAGCCGACAAAATACACACTGTACACAATATAGCAACCCTATATAATGAAACATGGAATGTTTACCATATTCTGACTATAAGGATGCTGTATTTGGCTGTCACAAGCTAATGGAAAAATACTGATTTTGTTTGTATACTTTCTTACCAAAAAAAAAAGGGCACTTACAAATCAATAGTCAGTAAGTGCCATATTTTTATATCAGCTCATAATTATCATCAAATAGAAATAAACAGTATAATTATGATCAGGCAGCTCAACTTTTGCACAAGAGACTTAGAATAACCTGGAGGAAAAACAAGCATGTATTAGTAAAATTTAACAAAATTAAAGATTGGTAGAAGCTTCCATAATTTTTTATTGAAACAATGACACAAACGGCATATATGAAGATGATACAGATTTATAAAACTTGAGAATCCATTAATACATGAAAAATATATACATTTAAAATTAATCTGTTTTATGACTTATATATCCTTGAAACATGAAACGAACCTATCATTTTATTACAATTTTATATTAACAAATATTACTTTATCATACATATTGCATTTTTATATTAAAAATATTTGTTTCGTAATACTAAATCAAAATTTCTTTAAAAAAATGAAAACAGTGTTGACATAAATTAATAAAAATATTTTATAACATTTTCTGCCAAATTCTTATTTATCACAAATATATACCATATCAACTTTCATTCTAACTAGAATGAGTTACCAGTATTAAAAATGGACAGTTTTCTCATACAGATAAACAATAAAAATAGACAATCATTGACTGATTCTAATAATCTGTAATAAGCTCCATATTTCAATTAGTGGCAATGTTGCTCAAATGTCAAGAATAAAAACATTTCATATACATTTATTAGGTAATAAATTGCATGCCTTATCCTTTATAATATAAAAATAATTGTTTAGGTTTCAATAGGCAATTTGCAAAATACAATTTTTTACATTTCAGGACCTAAAAAAAAACAGAAGGATGAATACTAAATTCTGAGAAGTTAGTGCAGAATTTAATAACCATTCTGCTCTGGTTTTGAGATTTTTTTAAAAAATTTGCTAATTTGGGGGAAGAGCAACAGTGTACACGGAAAAAAAAGTTCTTAACTTTGGACATGACTAATGACATGCAATTACATGATAGTGAATACACTCGACAAGGGATTGTGCCAATGAAGATTTAGACCTATTATTTATGCATTAAATATAGTTTACATTAAAAGCTTTGGGTAAAATTGATCTACACATTGGTATGGTGAAGCTGTAATTAAATTCAATCACAGGGAAAAGACAAAGATCTCTTAGCATTTGTTAAGAGCTTTTTTGGTCTTAATAAATGTCATTTTTCATAACAAACCAAAGCATGTCGCTAATTTGATGAGCCATCATGTGTCATAATCTTGTACAAGTCGCAGCTGCCCAGGTTGAGGATGCACAGGTTACAGCCTTGTTTTAAATACCAGCAATTTTATTATTTTTTTAATAATTTAAACTTACCTATAGTTGGATTATTTGAGGCTTGGCTTTTGTATCATCAAAATTAATTTTGATTTTAAATGTTAAATGCTTATCCAGAGCAACAGTGTTTCATCATTTCATAGAATATTTTTCCAAAGAATTATGATACTAAGTAAGGCTCTTTTTTCTAGAAAAGCACTCAGCATCTTCCAATGGATAAGGAATTTCTCACTTATTTTCAGACGATCGTGGTGCATTGTAGCAACAGACTTTGGATTACTAGTAATGCAACACCAAGAAGTACAGTCAGCAAATAGACAATTTTTTTATCTTCTTTTTTGGAATGTCATTAATTTAAATATTAAAACATGTGAGGCTGTTTGCAACACTGAACTACTCCATAATGGATATTTCTTGGCTTCAACAGAAAGTTCTTGCTGTGGATCATGAACTGCTTAAGAGTCGGATACAAAGAGAATAGCTTTATGAAACCAACCAAACTCAAGTCAAATGCTTCAGCTATATCCAAAACTATGCCTGTATCTTGATAGTTGCAATAGTCTTGAAAATTGCTCAGTCATCATAAGAAGCAGTTTGACTATGGACTTCTAAATGTCTTTCTGTATTTTTATTTATTATCATAAATCAGTGTTTGAAAAAAAAAAGTTTAGCTTTATTTTATACAGTTAACTTGAATTCCTTTCAATTAAAGATGCTTTAAAATGATCAATAAAGAATAATTTTCTCTCCATCACCAGATCAATTGACTTTCAGATAATTTTAAATAAATCTAAATGAAAAAACAATTATCTTAAATAATTATCTTATTATAAATATAGCTTACAAAGTTTTAATTAATACATATTTAAAATACTTAAAAATGGTTTATAAACTAATATTCTATATTTTGTAAAGTAATAACACATATTTTCTTATTTAAAAATAAGAAAAGAATATACATGAAATAAAATTTGATATTAGTAAAATAAAAAAAGCAAATGTTAATAGATTATGAAAACTATACCGAAAAGGAATATCACTTTTACAAGGTAATGAATGGTCTGCATTCTATGAAATAGCACAAATAATAAATTATGACATTGCATTAAAGTTAACTAAATAAAAGGACAGGAGACAAAACATACTTTGTATCAGAAAAAATTATGACATATGATATTTAAAAACCTATTTCCTAAAGACAAATTTATAATTCATTCAAATAAATAATGAGAGATTTCTTTTAGGATTTTATTTATATTATGTGAGCAAACATCAAGTAATGAGTAACATAGTACAACTATAAATAAATCCACCGAACAAGAAATTTTCAGAATCTTGTGGTGTAAGTAACCATGCTTTATTTACAGATGATTATAAACCCCCCTAATAAAAATCAAAAATTATAAAATAAATAATAATAACTTCATATCTGTATAAGTCAAGCAAAAAATAAGTTAACTTTAAGTAAATAATAATAAATAAATTTAGTTACTAATATTACATAATTTAAAAAGTTTCTTACCTAATAAGATTTTCTTAAAAAATAAATCCCAAGTGCGCATTGCCCTTTTTTATGATTTTAAAAGCAAAAAGTTTGATAAGATCTAACAGATTTGTGGGGAGTATTAAAAAGAGTTTGAATTTAAGATTCTGAACTTTCAGACATGAAAGGTGAATAAATAATGCTATGACAATTTGATTGCTTAGTAAGTGATAATGCTTAGATAACAAAAGGTACAACTTAGGATATCAACTTTTTATTCATAAATTAAAGGGGGGGATAGATTTTACATTATGTTTATTGGCAAATTCGATCATGAATCAAGTCAGCAAGATAAAGCTATGATGATTCATTTATGACATGAAGGAAATGATGAACTAGATAGTAAGTTTTTAATTTTATATTCCTTTTAATGCAATGTTATCCCTTTTGTCAATTTTTTCACAAATCTTGTTGATAGCATTTTTTTAAAATTCCGGCAAGGCTAAGATATTTTTACATGTCTTTATTTCTAACTATCCACCATGTTATCGATTCCTTATAAGTCACACTTTGAAATCTTTCAAATGGAACAATATGAGTTTGGTAGCAGTCACCTAAATGGTGAAATGCATAGGATATGAGAATTTGAATAGCTTTATAAATCAAGAGCTTTGTTCTTTTGTAAGACTTTAGATTCAGAATTGAGAAAAGGGTAAAGTTTAGCTTTAAGCTCTAATTGTAGTTATTTTTGATTTTGGTAATATGCTTTTTGAATGTTAAGTGCTTCTGCAGCATCATACCTAGATACCCCACATCACTCTCAATGGAATAGCTTTCTATACAATATTGGCATAGGAGAAAGGTTCCTTTCCATTGAGAAATAAATAGCCCAGTACTGGCTGATTTTTATCCAGATTTTCCACTAGATGAGACACATTTTGATTGGCTTGCATTGTTCAGAAAGTTTGTTGGAAATGACTCCAGGATCTTTATTCATAATATAATCTAACATGTAGTTAAAAGTTCAATAAAGATCTGGTCTTATTGAATTTCTTTCAAAAGTAAATATATAATATGTATGTATGTGGTAATACAATATATGTTAAAAATAGATATTAAAAGTAATTAAGTTTTGACACATTCAAATTACATAAAATTGAGCTATTCTTAGTGTTTTGGGGATGAGAAGCTTTTAGCATGGTAGTAAATTCTTGCCACTCAGTAGTTACAGAAAATAAACAAGATTGTTTATTTCCTACCAATAACAGGACAGGCATTCTACAGGATAATGTATTGAGGCCAGTGATGGCATTTAAAACCAATCAGAATTATCAACAATGCTGTCTGGTGTCCCAGTTCGGATTTTTCCATGCTCATCAAGGTAGACAAAAGTAATCAATTGTGACTAACTGGAACTCGCTGAAGAATATATTATTTGGACTAACCTGACATCTTTCGCATTCAATGCTGACATTTGGCTATTACCAAAGTACTAAAATGGTTTTATGCAATTATAATTACAAGAAATATATCCTGCCTTATCAATTTGCTTCCTTAATATTAGGTACTTTTCTGTTAGCTAGGTGGCAGCAAAAAATTGGCAAATAATGTAGAATTCCACCAAATTTCTTTGCTGATATTTCATTGAACTCTGAATATTATGTATATACATTATTAAAAGTTATATATATATATATGAAGTAAATATTCTTTTGCTTAATTAGCTTATTTTCACTGATATCCTTCGTTTATGAAATTTAGTTTCATAATTTTTTCAACCTCCAGAACCCGGCAAAAGCTAAGAATTTTTTCAGGAGCATAAGCCGGAAAATAAGCCTCCTTCTCTCTCTTTCAACCTCCAGTAGTAAAAAAAGTAAACAAAGAGAAAAATTCTGGGAATAAATATTTTAATCTCTCAAAAAATCTATTTCTTTAAAATTATTGATGATTCTAGTTAAGACTAATTATTACAGTTAAAAAGAAAAGTTATTGAAATAGATTAATATATGACAATAGATATTAAATTTACTAAACACAACATAGCCATTGAAATATAAGAATGATAGAAATTAATGGTTTGTTATATCTTCAACTTTAATAATTTCAAACTCTTTAGCTTTCTTTTTAATAATTACTTTCATTCTTGTAAGAAGTGCTAGTCTATTAGGATAAATGTAACATACTACATTTATGCTATAAGATATATGTAATATGCACTCCACATCACAAAAATTCTACAATTCTATGCTCATACTGATTGTCAGAATTAGCATGATGCAATGCAAAATGTACAACGATCAACTTACTCAAGTTTCCATCATTTTTTACATATGGGATAGATGCTACAAGGAGAATATTTAAAAATAGAAATAGGATATACTGACCAAGGAAATACAAGATTGTAAGATATTGGGCTAGTTAAAATGTTTGGATTAAATGCCCCAAAATGCCTATAATTGATAAGTTAAGTGTTCACTGATGATTAAAGTTTGAATTAAATTACTTATTTGTTTTTCTTTAATAATTTTTATTAACAACCCTCTTTTTAAAATATATTATATGTACCAAAATTCAGTTTTTCCCCAGTAAAGGTTGGTATAAAAGAAAGCTCATTGATTCAATAATAAGAATATATCCTCAACATTTCTGACGTCATCCAAATTTGAATTATAGGATTAGTAATAAGTTCTTGCCAATATTTATTTTAAACTCATTCCTCAAAATTCAGCTTTTCTTTAAAAAATAATTATTTTGTTACAAATATTTAAAGGGTGAACTTCATACTTTAAACAAATTTGAATAACTGCACAAAGATAAAAAAAATGCTTTTCAGTTACAATACATTAAAATTTTTCTTCTCTGCCCAATAAATTACTGCATAAATTCCGAATTTTTTTTTATGAAAACCATTTCTTAAATATAATCTTAAATGAAAATTTAATGGAACTATAATCAATTTTAAAATACAGCAAAAGTCAAGATTGTTACAATGGAATGCAAATAATGCAATGAAAAATTTCTTGTATGATCTGTAAAGTTATCATAAGCAATGAAATACTACTAATAAGCAAATGCAATAAAATTATTGTAAGAGCATTTAAATTAAATATTTTTTTAATAAAATATCGCTTAACTTGCAAAAACAGGACCTTGTCACTGAAGAGCATAAGATTTTCACTTTCCAGATAGCTGATAATGTTTCGAATAATTATATATTCCAGTTTTGCAGTATTATCTATACAAAGTACAGTGTATGAAATTTAATGATCATGTCTATTAATCTTATGTCCAAATTAAACAACTAATCTTAAAAATCAAGTAGATTATTTAAATTGAAAAGGCATAATCGGATTTAAGTTCTAGAAAAATAAAAGCAAAAGCTTTGTTAAGATATTGCATGAAATTTTTATTAAATTTTTTGAAGATGAAATTCAAGCCTCAATGTCTACCTGATTAGAAGATTTAATGTAAATTTTCAAAATTCTTTAAGTATGATATGAGGATTCTTAACATGCAATAATAATTCCTAGGCAACTAGTATAAAAATTAATAAAATATTTCTTTTTAAACTTTCAGTCTGAACAGACTATCTCCTCCCTTAATATATGTATTTTAATGAGATCTATACCATCAGTATCTGGATCTTAATTCCTTAAGTAAAAATTGAATGTATGGATCAGTAATAACTATTTGTAAATGACCTTGCACTGCTATTCATAGTCACTGAACATTCAACATCATCAGTCATTAGGATATCAGAATTATTCTTTTATGTCTATTTCAATGTATATTTAATTAGTGTGTTGCCATCAAGAATGTGACAATCCAAAAGAATTGTCTCTGATCAATCAAAGCTGCACCCCCAATCCATTAAAGCATTTATTTTTGAACAAGTGTCATTTTGATATTGCCAGTTATAACCATACCAAATAATTGAAGTAAAAAAAAAACTAAGAGATAATGATTTATTTTATATTATATTTTTAGAATTATTCAGTAAATACATAAGCATTTACATAATATAAGGCCTAATTGAAGAATGCAGCTGCTAAACTATATTTAAAAGTGAGATATGAACAAATCGGATAGCTTACCTGTACATTTTTTGATATTTTGTGACTTTTCTAATAACTGAAACAATTTGTATGGGGGGAGGGGAAGAAGGGGGAGACCCATAATCCTTACTTTAATATAAATTCGAGGAAGTATATCAGCTAGTTTAAGGTACAGGTACAAATCACTTAATAAAATATCTGATCACAGAAAGTATTCACTCAAATACAACTATGAAACATTAATGAACATAAAAAAATACTTACTTTTTTATAAACCCATTCTATTTCCTTCATCAGTTTACTTATCTTTAAAAAGTCTAATCCTTTCTTCTTTTGCTTCTTTCCCTGTCATAGTCATTTCCAGTAGGGCGTTTACTGGCTTTCTTAGCTTCTGTTAAGAATTTATCCAAGCCAAAAGGATCTTCTTCTTCCTGTTTTTCAAATTGAACAGGTCCTTCACGTCGTCCAGATCGGTCAGTTCCTGCAAATTCTTTGTCAGGAACAAATCGATTTGTTTTTATAAGTTTATCAAAATCTTCCCCATAGATATCTTTGTCAGTATTTCCTTTTGGTCGATATATATTATTGCTCACAGCTTGTTGTGAGCGCCATGGTTTATCATACACATTATAATCTTCCTCTTCTCCGAAGCCACTATCCATTCCTTTAGTAGAGTTAAACAACCTTTGGTCGAATTGCAATTCATTAGAAGGTCTCGCATTTGGCATACCAAGAGCAATTTGTTCACTGATATCTCTTTCACGTTGTTTCTCTAACTTGTTTCTTTTATCTGGAGCAGCACGTTGTATATTTCTGTCTCGCTGTCTTTCCTTGTGACGCTCATAGCGAAGACTCTCACGTTCACGTACTTCTTCATCTTTCTCTGCAGCTGGTTGAGTCCTTATACCAGCTCTTTGTTCTCGTGCTTGCTGGGCTAACTTTCTCAAATTTTCTTCTTTCTTCTCTTTTTCCTTCTGAGCTAATTTCTTTTCTAGCTGGGATCTCATTTCAACAGCTTCTCTTGCTTTCCTATCAGCTACGTATAATGCTTCAGCCAATTTAGCAAAATTTTCATTAACATGAGTTTGTTGCAGTCCTCGTCCATCAGCAGCAAGTCTTTTATCAAGAGGAATTGTATAACCTTTGGCATTTTTCCAATTAGAAATACAAGGAGGTATTCGCCATTCTTGTTGTTCTTTAACAGTTACTTTGCGAGTAGGTGAATGCATAACTGGTGCTGGTGGTGATGGAGGGGCACGAGGAATTTTCTTATTAATCTTAAAATGTGGTGGCTCCATGGGATCTTTTTGTACCTCAACCATGCGTATAAGCCGTTGCTTTGCACCTGAATTGTAAGCAAAACCTTGTTGAGATGGTGTATATCGGATATACTGTACAGGTCCTGTCTTCTCAGCTGCTCTGACGGGCATAGCAGCAGATATTTTTGTTTGGGTTAGCTTTTCAAGAGCCAATCTAGTGGCTTCGGTTGTATCTTTAACCTCATCTTCAGTTGGTTTCTGTAAAGTTGGATCATCTTCATTAGTTACTTCTGAAGGCAATAAATCTTGAAACTTATGATAAACAACACGATCTTTACTATGCCCTTGACGAGCAATAACATCATATTTTATTCTACCCTGTGAATCTAATTGAACAGGTAAATTATTAGCATTTGTTTTCTCTTTCTTTTTACCTAACCCTAGCGGGTATTGGGCGACAGGGATTTCTGGAAATGCACCACCATCGCCAAAATCTTCGACAGATCTAGGCACCCAACCTTTCCTGGCTCCATAAGGAGGAGTTTGGGAAGTTACTACAAGCTGCCTGCTAGATGATTCTACCGTTTTTTTCCAAGCATGTTTATTATCTCGGTCGTTAAAAGTTTGGGCCGGAGCAGGTAGAAATGTCTTTAAGGAAGACATGACAAGTAATCACGAAAATTCAGATGCGAAAACACATATACGACAGCAGCAAACTAAAGTAAACAATTCACGATATGTTACAAAAAAATTCACTGAAAATGAAAATACGCGTTTCTTTGATCACATCGTGAACGAATAACAGAAACGAACTAATTTAACGAGTTGAGATGTTGCATAGACAACGATCCCGTACGAATGCCTGCGACCCAAAATCATTTCCTGTAATTTAAAAAAAAACCTAAAATATTGACTTTATAACTAATTTTCAATATTTTTAAAATTAAATACCAAAATTAAGATAAAATACACTATTCTTCAGCACTTCAATTGCTTATAAATCAATCATGCAGATTTAAATCCTTATCTGGTCAAGTGTTCTCAATTTTTTTTAAATTAAAAAGATTGATTTCTAAATAGTTTCAAACCAATAATTTTTCCTAACCAATGATAAATATAAATAATCTAGTCTCGAATAACTATTTCTAAAAATGCAGTAAGTCAGGTAGTTAATTTTAATTATAGTGTGACAATCATTCACTATTTTCAACCAATGAGAGTGATTGGTCATTTCCAGAATAAAATTATACTGCGAAAGGCAAGTGTTGATTGATTTAATTCCAAAACAATCCTCATGTAAACATGGCAACTGTTGAAGTTAATGTGTGTGCAAATGAGGCTGAAGTTATTTCTTCAGTATCAAAATTAATTGAAAGTAAAGCTTCGGAAGCGATTAGTAAAATTGACTGCTTCCGAGTAGGTTTATCAGGTAAGACAAATTTGTTTAAATTAAAAACCTGTTTTTCTTACCTGTTCATATTTGAAAACATGTGATTAAAAAAATCTGCGCATTAATTAGAAATGCGAACCGCTTCATTAATTGCTTACCGACATATGTTTTGATGTAGTGAATGCATATTTTTTTTTATTTCAATGTTGTAATATTAAATTTGATCTGTCATTTTCACATGTTAAAGTCAGTCCAAGTATCCGAGAAAATGAGAAATTGTTCATATATTTTTCTGATACACTTATAAAAATATAATCAATAACCAGCCTCTCTCAGAAATATTGTATATTTTTAGAGTAGTACATTTCCGTCTAACAAATTCCAAATATTGAATTCAATATTTCATAATCGAATTTTATCCTTCTTGAGATTGGTTAATTTTATTTTTATGTATCAATTTTACAATATTTATACTATTTCTTGCACTTTTTTGTACAAATTTGTTCATTATATTGTTCAAGTATTTTTATTGTATATCTGTGTGGTTATGATTGATAAAATTCAATATTTTATGGCATTCTTCATTTTTTCTTCCTGGGCTGTGTAATATTTTTTTATATTTTTGAAAAGTTAGTTTTTATATTTCTGTTAGAAGTTGAACAGAAGCATAAAGTAATGCATACATTTAGAAATTATATTTAAAAATACATACCAAATGAGTCTTTTGATTACTATGATTTAAAAATAACTTTCAAAACAGACTGGCATACTAATTTATGAGATGTTTCCTACTTTATTAACTTGCTGTAATGCTTTTTAAAAAAAATTAATTTCAAATCATATATTGGGATTTTAATTTACTAACTCTTAAAAAATAGTTCAGCATTGTAAAATGATTTTTAAGCATTGCATGATTACATTAAACTGTTTATTAAATTTAAAATTGAACAGTGGTGTAGAATAATTTATTTAAAAATTTTAAATTTTTTAAAAATTTTTAAAGAATTAAATGGATGCCCTTCCAGGTTTATTAGGATATATTTCCATCAGCTAGCTGCATAATCACTTCTTTTTTTAAAAAATTTCTTAGTGGATTGAAAAGAGTGCTAAAGGAGAAGGGGTGGTGGGAGAAATAGTAGATACTATATAAAAATTACTTGAGTATTTAGTCTTTTCTACTATAAATTTTTTGATTTAATCATAATATGTTATCTGCAAACATAATCAGTAGACTATCATGGTATTTTTTATGATTAATCACAGTTTATAGTGAATGTGGTATAATTGGTGATTAATCATTCAGTATATTAGTAACATACTTAATCATTAAGTATATCACTAGTTATATCATCAAGTATATCACTAGTATATTAACTACACATCTCTGGCGTGCAGTTAATATACAAGTACCAATTAAATCTCATGTTTTTTTTTAAAGATGAGTTTGTATTTATTTAAATTTCATTAAATCTTTTATTCCAATTGTATTTTAAATTTCCTTATGGGGAAAGCTGCTTTTAGAACATTTTACCTTTTATGTACATTAAAAAATTTTAAATATTTCATTTTTTTGTGTAAGGGATTTTTAAATTATTGCCTAAAATTTGTAAATTGTAGTAAATCTTGTTTTTCTTCTCCATAGGCAAGATATATACCTAATATATCACATAATTTTAATTCATTTAATTATTACCACTGAATAAACAATATTTTGTTAACCTCTTGGTTCTTGAGAACATCACTTTAATCATTTCACAAAAATCCTGTATTGTCTAATTGTAGCCTTATTTAATAAAATAATTTTACTACCTCATAAATACAAATGCTGTATCAAATCTTTTATATTTAATTTCAATTAAAATATGGTTAATTATTATTTTTGCTATTTATAAATTTAGTTTCTTGTCTACAATTTTAGAATTTTTCAGGTGGGAGTTTGATCAAGTTTCTGTGTAAGGGATTACCTACTATAAACACAACTTGGGAAAAATGGCAATTCTTCTTCTGTGATGAAAGACATGTTCCTTTTGATCATCCTGAAAGTACTTTTGGTTGTTACAAGCGTGATCTCTTAAAGGTTGTGCCTGTTACTGAAGAACAGTTTGTTACTATGAATCCTAATATCTCTGGTAATTTTGTTAATACTATCATATTTTTAATTATTTTATACTGTCATGATTTTTTTTTTGTACTTGAATATTAATTGTGTGCAATTGACAAACATAGACATATGACATTTTTAATGTTTAATTAACATGACTTCTATGGTAGTTTATGCATGTATGTATGTATGTGTGTGTGGGGGGGGGGGCTTAATGCCATTAATACACAACTATCATCATTTTTGTTTTTATCATGTAATTATTCACATAAAATCTGTAGATGCTTTTTACTGATATTTGTTTATAAGATGGCTGAAAATATATTTTTGAAGTTCAAGATTTAAAAATATATTTTTTTAATTCCTAATTCTTTTATGCTGTAATTTTATAGATTTTGTATTTTCTCTGATTTTCCTTTTTATTGTTTATTTTATTTTCTTCCCTCTATGTATTTTGCTTGCAATAGAATTTTTCAACTGGATCAGAACTTTATTGATATTAGAAAGAGACTTTCCTAAACAGTTAAGCATATGCTTTAGAACTTATCTTTTCATATTTAATAACATCTCTTATGGAAATTATATTCAAATAATTAGAGCCCATTGGTTATGGTACTATTTTATTTCTTCTGTCAGCCAGTTTGAAGTAAGTATTATTAAAATTCATACAGATGGAAAATCAAAATTAAATTTCTGCTTAAAGGTATGTATATTATCACATAGAAAATTGCGCATATCTTATCATTTCATATAATTTTAAATGCTCTATCTGTTTAATAGAATGTAACTAGAGTTCTTTAAAATAACTTTGATTACAAAAAAAGTGTAGTTTAGTGTGTCTCTTGATGCCAATAATGCCAAGTTGCTAATAATGATGACAGACAAAGTAAACAAATGCTTCTGCAAAACAGTTATTACTTTCTGCATCAAAATTATGATCTTTACTGATAAGTATTATAATTTTTATTTTATTCATCTGAAAAAGGCACTGGGAAGAATTTTTTAACTTAAAAAAAAAAAAATCTTATGGCTGGCAAGAGAATTGTTCAACTCTTGCCAGCCATAAGATTTTTCAAACTTCAATAGTATATTGAATATAAGGACTGTGTGGATACAAAAACAGTATGTACAAACATCCTTTCCTAACTTTGTCAACTTGTTAAATATATATATTCCACTCACCCTTCATCCATTCCGTGCAGATTCAAAATTCATCATGCCATCCCATTCACCAGATATCCATTCTTGCATAGTTACCAATATTACAAATTATCAAGGGTACCATCAAAACAAAAAGAATTATGAGAACAACAAGGAATTCTGTAGCAGATTTTTAAAGTAAGAATTCAGAAAAATTCAGTAATCTTTTAAAATAAGAATTCAGATGATTTTTTAAAAGTGTAATTTGACAGTTAAAAATTGCAAAAGAATAAATATTTTCTGTTTGTATTTCCATAAAAAATAAAATTGTATTGTTTTATTAGTAGTAAAATTGTTTTTAATTATAATACAGAACTAAATTTAAACTTGAATAAATAGTTGTAGTTTATGCACAACTCAACCATTGCAAGAAGTGGTACTTTTCGGTTAGTTGAGTGCAAGCAAGAAATCACCACCGAAAGTTGACAGAATTTTTTATTATTTGCCAATTTTTTGCTTTAAAACCTCTGTAAGAAAAAGATGGAAATTTACATTATTTGGCAATTTTGCGCTTGCACCCGGCTAACGGAAAAGTACCCCAAAAGTAGTTAATGAAACAGTGTTAAGGTTTCTAAAAGATTGTTTTATTGAGTTGCTATATTGGTTACTAACTCGGGGGACACACTAAACTACTTTAATCCAAAAAAGCTTTATAACATAATGTTCTGAGAAGAGGATCATTGCTTTTTGAATCGTACAAAAGTCCATGATGTTTCATCTTTTTTTAAGTAATTTTCTTGCTCTGCATATTATCTTCATTTCCTTTCTCTCCATCATTTCTTTCTTTCCCAATACGTGTATATAAGTAATTGGTACTCATCATAAATATTCATTTAATTTCATTATTTCTTTGTTATTCGATATTTTTTGAATTGAAAAAAAAAATTATTGTTGGAAACTTTTGTTTTATAGCTAAAGATAATGAATACATTCCTATCATTCTGTAAGTTTGAATATTGCACTATGAGTTTACGTAAATTCAAATAAGAGCTATATTTTTTTATGAAATAATTTTGTATAGTTAAATCTGATTTTTAAATATTAATGTTATCCTTAAATGATATAGATGTTCAGGATAAATTTATTTGGTAGTCAATTTTTAAATTTGGTATATTAGATAGGTCTTTAGATAGTTATAGTCAAAATTATCACTTTGTCAACCAGTATTTTCTCACTAAGAAATTAACTATACTCTAATTTTTTTTTAAGTTGGTTTTCATAGAGCAAAACTTTTAATTTTGGAAAAAAATATCAATTTGTTGTATTTTATTGAATTTCTAGTGTATCATGTAAGTTCTTTGTAACTTTCTCAGTGTAAATTAATGTCTGCATCATCTGTAAATCTTTGTATTGTGATTTGACTATCCTATTTCAATGGGACATTCACATGCCAATCAGTATCTTATTTGTGGATAATAAGAACCTATCAAAACATAATCCATGATTCACTGAAAAACAGCAATTGTTTAAGCAGTTGCAATGCTGCTTAAACAACTGCTGTTTCATGCTTTACTTTGTGTGTTTGTTTCTGGTGAGCTATTGATCTTGTGTAGCTTCAGCAGGCATGAAAGAAATTGAGTATGCACATTAGGTCATCTGCACATTTGTACCTAACAAATATTTTAAAGATTTATTTGTTTATGCATGAAAAATATTGTTTAAACAAATCTTGTGCATTTTTTATCTATTATATTTTCATTTTCTTATTCTTTCAGTTCAAGAAGCTGCTACAGACTATGCTCTTAAAATTGAGCAAGAATTCAGAATCTCATTATCCTCGATTCCAAAATTTGATCTTCTGCTTTTAGGTATTGGACCTGATGGTCACACTTGCTCACTTTTTCCAAATCATCCCTTGTTGAAGGTACTTTTTAAAATATTTTGTTAAGTATTTTACTTAGCAAAGCTTTTTAAAAAATATAAATTGTGACAATAAAACAGTATTCTTTTACATTTTAATGTTTTTGCTTCATTATTTATAAAATTTAATTTTATAAATTAACTAATTTTTATAAATTAATTAATTTTTAATTTTACAATTTTATTTTATAAATATATAACTAATAAATAGTGTCATATTAAGTTAATTTTTTATTTTATTGAATTAAAAAAATGTTTCCAAATCAGTTTGTTCCTTAAAAAATTAAATTTGTTAGAATATTTTATTCATTGTTATTTTTGGATATTTCGAATTACTATATTTTACTTAATGTTGAAACATGAATGAGCAATGTTAATGAATGTTTTTTAAAGACATTTTTAAATAGGTCTGGTATTTTTAACAAACCTATTTGAAATTATTTTCTGCTTATCATTCTTATATAACCAACTGTTTTAAATCAGTTTAATAATATTTTATGATCTTAAGTTGATTTCATAAAAAATAATATATTAGTCTTTATGATAGCTTAAATGTGTATTTTTATTTTTAATATTTTACTTAATTGATTATTTAATATTATAATTTATATTTTAAAAATGCTGTGAAGAAAGTATTCTTGTTAGGAATAAACACAAGAATTGGAAAGTGTATTTTTATGGCAGTGAATTTATAATAGGCTTTTCATACTAAAATTATAAAATTTCTAAGAATATTTTAAAAAGTTTTTTTGAAATTTAGTTATTAGTAACAGCTGACCTGTTTTGAAAGAAGTGATTTTTTCCTTAAAACATTTTCCTTAAAAAGTTAACTGTGGGAATTTTCAACTTTTAAAGAGTTTTTCAAATTCAGCTGTTATTATTAATATTTTTTCTTATAAAGAGAATGAGGAATCTCATATTTGTTCAATCTAACTATCTTATGAAAAATTTTATGCACAAAATTGATGTAGCTTTACTGCAGACACAAGTTTTTGAATATTCTCCCTTCCTTTAGCTGTCAAATGCATAATGCGAGTAAAAGTGTGAGGCATATGGCTCAGCTACAAAAATATATAATTTTCTGTTAAAAACCTTTGACGCCCCTTCCTCTTGAATACTTTTATAAATTTAATTTATTTATCACAAAGTAACAATTTGTACTTTTGCATATTTAATTTAATCTCAATTTCAAGAAAATTTACATTATATTTATATTCAAATGAATGATTACAGTAAAAAAATGAAGTTAAAAATAAGTAAATAATTAATGTGAAACTCAAGTTTTCTTCCAATTGATATCAAAGCAAAATGATTCAAAAAATAAAATAAAGTGGAGGAAGAAGGAAAGATTGTCAATTGAATATTCACCAATTTTATGCTAAATTGACCTCATAACTTTCAGAGCAAATTTGACATATAAACATCAACTCTTAACTTATCACAATATATGTTCAACAACTTTTAAAGTTTATCTGTGTTACCAGCCCTATAAACATTTATAATATCCCTATTCTGTATGTTTACAACTTGTATCTTTCCTTTTCCCTATACTCTTAATTTATAAAAATAAACAAATTGAATGACTAATTTGTGAAAATCATGAAGCGAAGTTTAAAAAATGATTTCTGAAACACTGCAGCTTTCCTTCTATTGATTGGTATAGTTTTCAATACTGAGCAAAATTAATATTTCAAGAACATGTAACTAGGATTGATCGACATTTATGGAATTTTAAATTTTCGACATTCTCAAATCTAGAAATTGTTATGCATTGTTTTAAAATAAACATTTCCATCGATGTGTAGTTTTATCTGTGAGATTATAATAAACAAAGTATACTTGAATGTATGTTAATGTTTAAAGTAAAAAAATGCATGCTATGAACTTTTATTTATATTGTATGTATCATGTTTTTGCTATTGAACATCTCTCTCAAAACTCTGTTGAGAAGTATTTTGCACGACAACTAAAATATAATTTTCTGTATATCAAGAGTATTCACATCATATGATCTATTTTCTACTAGCAGTTCTTTTTGTATATTTTTGCCATGTGTATTGCAATTTCACATTAAATGAAGTGAAAATCCCTTATCTATATCAAAATGCCTTGATGATCATACTGAAATTTCAAAGATTATTAGTGATGATGAATAATGAAATGAAATAAGCACAGCAACATTAAAAAAAATTAAGTAATTTAAAAACATATCAAGAAATTGGAAAGAAAATAAAACAGTTCTGTACAATAATGCAGAGACTTTTAAGTATTACCCTGTTACACTAATTTATTGATATAAAACTAAGTGTATGTATGCATACAATTAACATTTATATTCATTTTTTTAAAATTATTATAATCTTTCCAGATATTTGAACAATAGTTGCATTTTGCCACTGCATGAAGTATATTATTTTTAAATATTTTTATTTAATAGTTTGAAGAATATATTTGTTTTAAATCAAGGTTTCATATAATAAATATTTGCTGTATTTTTATTATTTATAGGAAGAAAGACTCTGGGTTGCTGCCATAACTGATTCTCCTAAACCTCCTCCTTGCCGTATTACATTAACTTTACCAGTATTGAACAATGCTAAATGTGCTGTATTTGTTACTACTGGTGAATCGAAAGCAGAAACTCTCAAAGTATGCCCTATGTAGTTTCTTATTTATGCTTTATATGAATTAGTGATTTTCAACTAAATTTTTGTATCATGTAAATTCATATGAGCTATAAATTTCATATTTTCCATACATATATACAATTTTAATTTTAACAGTTTTATAAAAACATTAAAAATCTGTGCTTTTAAATGAACTTAATATAATAATGTGCTGTATTTTTTATATTTTTTTAATGATAAAAAAACCCACACTGCAGCTTTAAAATATTTTATAATCTCAGAAATAAAACCATAAAACTTTTGCAACTTTTTAAGGATTTTTATGTGCCTCAGTTATGAAATAAAAAACTTTAAATATGCATTGTCAAATGAACAAAAACAATTTTACCATTGCACTGGTATGGCACTGAGTAATCACCAGAGCAGTTGTTATTCAAATAAGGGGAAGATTAGCTGCATATGGTGACAAGGCCAGAGTTGGTTTCTAATCAGTAGCTTTGTCGAGTTCAATTTTGTTAGCAACTCCACTATGTCATTTGTGTAACAGATTAACATGACAGACTTGCTAATTTATGTATTTTGTAGTCAGCAAATATGGTTTATTCTAGATTAATGAAGATCAGACAAATGTCAGAATGTTGTATTTTTGGGGAATTTAGTGATTTGCTAGAAGTTGAACTGCTTACTTACGAACCTTTTTTGAAGTGCTACTATTATATTAGATAGAAGAACAAAATTGCTTTAGAGATGAATCATAAGTGAAATATGTGACATTTTAGCTCTCAAAATGGAACAAATGCGATGAAAGGCTTCTATTTTGGTTTTTTCTTTCAAAAGAATTTCACAAATGACAAAAGTTTATGCTAAATATAGAAATTTATTAAAATCTAAAAACAGAAAAGGCTTTGATAAGGTTGGTTCCAACCTGTCAGAATTTAATGATGATTCTAGATATTTATTTGATATTTCTGACTTGTATAAAGGGAAAAAACAACCAGTTATGGAATAAAAGATTTTAAACAGTCAATGCTCTGACAGAAAAATGGTTATAGGTAGTATGGATATTGTTACCTTAAGTACTTTGAGAAGTAAGAAAAAGTAAGGAATTACAGAGAAAAATTTAATTTATAACAGTAAAAAAGTAATAGTGCATCAGAAATTACTACTGAATAATGTAATCAGATAAGACCAGTTTCTTTTATAATTTATAAATTTTGTTTTAAATAAATCAAAGATTTTTTATTTTATTTATTATTTATTTATTTTAGCTTGCATGCTTTGTTTTATCTTTACATGTTTCGTGTTTGTAACAATGGAGTTTTGTAATAAATTTTTCTCTCATTTCCTTATATATTAGATAAAATATATAAACATATGATTGCTCACCCTAATATTATTAGTTTAATGTTTTCAAAATTTGGTTATTATGTAAATGATTTTAATGATATTTTACTTTCTTGATGCCATCCGGTTATGAATTTGGGAATATTTATAATGAGTAGCAAATTAAAGACTAAAAATGGAAAATGAGTAAAATATTTAATCTTGCTATTTGTTACATTTAACACTAAACCTACCGGCGATCTCATCTATCCATTGGAATTGCCATTGGAAACGGGTCATTTGACCCGCTCGTGGTAACTTTAGTGTTAATAAAAAAAGTCTTCAAAGTTTTATTTCTATTAAATATATTTTAGTGATGTATCTCTAAAAAGCTTTTCAAACAAAATCATTTTTTAGGATATTCTTGAAGGGAATGGTTTAAATCCTCTTCCTGCAGCAATGGTTCGTCCAACTCAAGGGGAATTACATTGGATTGTGGATAAGGAAGCTGCAAAACTCCTCATTTAATGCATTGCATTTAAATTCATCCACAGGCTTGTGGAGCAAGATCAAAATATAAAGTGGCTTTGTGATGTCATGCCTTATTTGTTGTGATATTGGTTATTCTCTTGAAGTTTTATACTTAAAAAAAAGCATAGTGCTGGTTATATATTTTTATTTTCATATAAGATGTTATGTTTTTTACAAAAATAAAAGTCTTTACTTTCAAAATCATCCCATGAGTAAAGTTATTATATTATCAATGTTATAGATGTAATTGAATCAGAGGCATACCTACATACAGTGTCATTCTTATATATATAATTTTTTCCTCCATTTCTTTTAAACTTTAATTTTATTCATTGGATCTTAAAATTTTAACAGTTGAATTGACACAAATTTCTACAGCCATTACAATAATTATATTTATTTGAAGATTAAAATATTTTTTATTTAATCTAATTACATTTCATTTGAGAATAAAAATTCTATAGCTACAGATACTTTTAAAAGAAAAAGAAAAGTTAGTTTCTTATAAAATGTTAAGTTAAAATATCAGCTGCTTTAGAAGTAGTAAAAATATTCTGAATAGTTTTAGAAAATTTATGCTATCGAAAAGTTAATTTTTGGAATTATGAAATATAATTATTTTTGTGCAATTGTATTTTTAGATGTTGCCATTAAAAAAATAATTTGAAATTAACTCATTGCCAAATTTTTTAAAAATTAAAATTTTTTAAAATTTAGTCCATTGCATCATAAAAAGTACTGAAATTTTAAAATCACTTTTAAATACTTTGGAACTGCTTAATTTTATGAAAGACCCTTAAAAAGTTTTTAATTTTTTCAAAAACTGAAAAAAAAAATGCAGATGTTGAATTGCATTAAATTGAAAGAATGGTCAGACATGTTTATTTACCGAATGTATCAAAAAACCAACAAAAGGTAAAATTTGGAGAAGGAATCCTTTATGAAATATATCCAAGAGAACCGAAATACTCTAAAATATTTAAGTAACAAAAGTACAAAGATAAAGGTTATAGGATATCTCCTAATAATGTGTCAGATCTCCTTTTGCCCGGCAAAGTGCTGTAACTCGGCGTGGCGTGGAATCAAGTTATTGGAATGCCCCTGTAGGAATATTAAATCATGAAGAAACAATTGCCTTTGCAGGAAATTTTGTGCATGAATTGACCTCTTGATTATGTCCCATAAATGTTCGATGGAATTCATGTCGGAGATATAGGTATCATCATTCTCTGGAATTTTTCAGAAAGTTCATCGAACCATTCGCAAACAGTTGTGGCCTGGTAACATAACACATTGTTATCTACAAAAAATTCCATCTTTGGTTAAGTATAAAAAGTTTATGTATCTCTGAAAGTAGTCTCCAAGTAGCTGAACATACTGTTACTAGCTGACGAGCACCGCTGAAGCATGCCGAAGTTGGCGACATTTGACGAGGAGCTTCGTGCCTGCCTGGTTGGTTTGGCGAAAGGAATAGTCTGGTAACCGCTGGATCATACGTGAAGCGCCGCGTTGCTTCGCGTGCTTTTGGGTGCGCGCTTGGTCGGCTATATAAGGGATAGGTAGCTGTAGTTCCGGCAGTTAGTTGAGAGTTCATCTATCGGAAGAGAAGCGTCTCGCTGGACTAGCGGATTACTTTTCTCGCTTGTTATTAGTGCGTTGTGTTTACGTTTGCTGTTAACGCTGTGTTATTGAGCTCGCTGTGATTTACTGTTTGCTGTGCTATACGATAGCTGTTTTGCAGTCTGTTTTTATTGCGCGTGGGGCTTGTATTTACGCTGTAAGTGAATGTTGACTGCTGGATTGTGCTTATCTGAAGTTTTCCTTCATCGAGTCATCCTGTAAATAAATTTGTTTGTGCTGTCCTCAAGTAAAGTCCATTCAATCCGAACCCGCTACGCTAAAAACGTCAAAATACCATTTCCAGTTAATGATTGGGCTCGTTTGAATCGGAGGATCCCTTCCATGTAAAACTAGCCTGCATTATTTTGAAGCCTCTACTATCTTAACTTGAGTCCTGAGCTTCGAGAGATCTGTACTACATTCGAACTCTACTATCAGCTCTTACTAACTGAAATCCTGACTCATCTGAGACCTCAAGATTCCAACCGATGTGGTCACATGGAGAGTTCAGTTGGCGATGTCGTGCCTTTAGTAAAGACACCGGAGTTAGTTTTCTGCTGCCATAGCCCATTAAAGCCAAATTTCGATATACTATCCTAACCGACTCGTATGTCGTACGTCCGCCGTAGATTTCTTCAGTTATTTCATTAAGTTTTGTTTGTCTACGAACACTGGCAATTCGATGAACACGTGCAGACGGCTGACCACTGCGTTGCTCACCACCGGATGTTATGTTTAAAATTGGGTATTTTCGGCTCATTCTTGACACTGTTGGTCTCAATATCGAATTTTATAAAGTTCTTTGATGCGAATGTAGTTTAACCCCCTGCTTGGCACACTTTTCACAAATCGCCAACTCGCCAACCATTTATCACAGACAAGAGCGCAGTGCAGAACTTTTGGTCAAGGAGAAAGATAACCTAGGTTGCCATAATAAAAAGAACGAGATTGTCAGTATTGGCGTATTATTACCAATTTGGCGAAGGGGGTTAAACTACTCATCAACCAGTTCTTTTTTTATTAATGAATGTTTCATGCTTTTAGTTCTAACTCTTATTTCGCTTTCCAAGTCTGTTAATTCCTTTCGTTAATACCCCACAGATATTAACTTGAACTCTTTATATGTTGTCAAAGAAGAATGAATAAATTGATCTGATAAACGAAAAACTAAGAATACAACAGGACGAATACGCAACATAGATAATCGAACATGGGAGAAGCTAGTCTAGTGTTAATCTTTTTTAGCACATTACACATTCAATCATCATTCTCCTTACTTTGTTGTTTTATATCAATTCCTGAAAGATCTTTTAAAAGAATTTCACTATGCTATGTAATTCATTCTAGTGTATAATTACGTTAGTGTAAGAACTAGCATTATGAAATTTGAACGAAATCATAAGTTCTCAATAATCACTACTCGTCTACTCGACGGAACAACCGTTTGTCACTGTCTCAACTGTTCATGCGAAAACAATACAGAGGCAAAGGCACAGGGACAACGATTGCGAAGAATATGTGACCTCGTGTGAACACACCTTTACACACTGTAGATAAACAAACCGTAAGGCTGTACATTAGTATTGTCACAAATGGTGTGTCTAAAAGTAAAAATAACAAATAGTACTGTTTTAAACATATTTACTATTAATTTGGTGTTGATTAAAATCTATATCTTTTCTTTTTTCGTCATCATTATACCTTCAAATGCAATAAAAATCAACTACGACGAAATGATTTTCATTAAATATTTCGAATAATTAGCCTAAGTCTGGCCCTGCTTACAATCACATACCAAATTTAATATATTTCAGTCATTGCGTTTTGAGTTACCATATTAACCTGTTTTTGGAAATTCTGACCAACAGAAGGGCAATTCCTTGTTGGATTTGACTCAAAATTTGACACACATTTATACTATAAATATTCAATCAGTGTATCCAATTTTATCTATTTACTTCTCCTTGTTTTTTAGTTGTGGTGTTATATTTGAATAGATAGATTCATTTTAAGCGAATTTTGATTAGAATTTATGAGAAATTTAAAAATTTGGAGTAAAGATCAGTATAATAAATTTCATACGACCAGATCAAATATACAGAATATTGATTCATCAATGAAAGGAAATTGAGCTGTATATGTTACTAGCAGAACCTGCACGGCGTTGCCCGTTGCATAGCATCGAAGAAGAAAAAATTAGCTTTAAACTTAAGTCTAGCCTCCACCCGATATGACACGGGCATGGTACAAAACATCAGACGAATATAACAATGTATTCAGAAATTATCAAAAATAGCTACAAAACAATTTTTACAGCACACATTCAGAAATATTTAGATTGCTATAAAGATAAAAATATGAGATGTCCTTAGACAAAACAGGCTTTCATTTCGAGGTTGGATTTCCTCCTTTTCGGCATAATGAGATTTGAATAGCTGTTTAAAATCAGATTTAAACAAAAGAATGTATCACATATGCATACCACAGCTCTTGCTATTTGCACTTGCGCAGTTTGTGGTTTTTGCACATGCGAGAATAAATTTAAATCACAACTATAAAACTCAATTTTTTTATTTTGACATGTTTTTAATTTTCTAAAATCTTTGCTAATAAGTGCTCTACAAATTGGAATAAATATCTCCAATATCCGTCAACTATTTCTCGAGTTTTTGTGGTTACAACACACAGACGCTTTCAGGGGGCTCCATTTTATACCATGTATAGGCATGCATGAGGGCTCCTGGTTTCAGGGGGGAAAATAATTATAAAGATTTTCTCTTATAATGTTAATAGGAAAACCTATTTTCCATTGTTAGATTAACAGATCATTCACATCGAGTTTTTATTGCGTTTTTGCCCAAGGGGCCTTTATTGTTTTGCAACCTTAACAGCTTAATAGTTTTGCCCGTATGCCGTACGTGCATCCATTTATTGAATTTCGATAGCTGTAATCTAAAAATAAACCATTCGTAATGATTATAATTCAATATGAAAATTACTTCGAATACGTAGATGAGTCATGTATTCAATGGAATTTCATTTGAAACAAAATAAGAAAATATTCCTAAAATAGAAGGTGTCATCTTGTTAGATAGCAAATAAAATAAAATAAAATAAATAGAATTTTCCTTTAAAATTATACTCCATTCGATGTCAGTTTAGAGTTAGAGAGTTTTACACCCGTTCATTCCCTAAGATATAGAGTATTTAAACTATAGGTAAACCATTAAAATTAACTTACTGTTAGTTCACA
>JAOUZG010023451.1:4037144-4058146 GCA_026289955.1 Argiope argentata | reverse complement strand
TATCTTGTTCAAAATTTCAGCCGTTAATAAAATACTTTTCATTCATCCATTCAAGTTCAAATACATTTTTTTAAAACTTGTAGTGGATGTCACTCGATGCTAATACCGTTTTTTCAAATATTAATTCATTCATTAAATTTACTTAATTTTTAATACTTTAAATAGAGTTTGAGAAATTTATAATGAGAATTGAAAGCAGTAGGCAGAAGTTCAATCAGTAAAATCCGAGAAATTCAGTACTTTTTACGTGAAGGTGAAGAATGCGAGCTCTGTTCTAGTGAAAATAAATAATTACTTGATAAATTATTTATATTAATTGTAAATTTGTCTTTGTTGACCTAAGTAGGAATTTATTTTATTATCATGTCAGAACATGATATTGTTTTGGGAATGAAATTTTGTGGCGTCAACAAAAACCCGTAGGGGGAAAATAAAAAAAAATCCGTTTGCGAAAAATTGAAATTTTGTTATCTGCACGCGCATCTCAAAAAATCAGCTTTTAATAACGTGATGCCATCCTATTTACAAAAGCTCTGATTTAAGTGATGAATTTCATGACTCCAGCAAATAAAACTGAGAAAAATGTCATTTAGAGCACGTAATTATAAGAAATGAAATAAATAGAAAATGGGATATTTTTTAAACATTAAATGCGAGACAAAGTCTTTTGGATCGTTTTCAATACTAAAGTGACTCATTCAATAAAATAATTAAAATGAATAAAAATATAATTTAACTTGTACGAGCACGTGGTGCTTGTCAGTTTAAGAAATTATGTTCTGACATGATACATTGGAATATGCTTAGCAGATTTCATTGTAATCTTTTAAATTTTTTTTACATTGCTTGTTTCCTTTTCACGTTTGTTGTTTCCATTACATCATTATTTTACGTATGCTATTAAGGATTTTTAATATGCTTAAGATTTAAAGTAATCGAGATTATTACTAGATTTTGTCTCAATTTTCCACGAAATTTATGTATTTAAAACATAATATCTTCAAGACAGTGAGTTGATTTTGGGTTCAAGTAACACAAATGCGAATTGATTTTAACTAATTTATTTTTGCAGGAAGCTTTCAAAAATGTTAATAATATCATACATTTTAAAAGAAGGCATTTCTTATTTTTATTTAGAACAGAAATTTTGTATGAATATTTTTGACTGTAAAAATGTTTAAAACCTATATTTTAATAACTTTAGCATCATTTATATACAAGTGATTATAAAATAAATACGTTTTTTTTATAATGAAGATCAATGTGTGAAATGAGCACTGTTTCTGAAGATGGAAGTTAATGTTTTTTTTTCTTATTAAATGTAAAATTTCAAAAATAATTATTGTAATTCTCAGAAGTTTTAAAATCATTTATCAATTTAAAATTTATCTATTTCATATTTTTTATTTTGTTTTGTATAAAATAAAATGTCTAGGATTTCAAGTGAAACACTTTTGCTATGAAAACAGAACTTTTCTTAAATTATTTATTATGGTAATAAATTGAAAATTGTCTCCATAAAGTCCTAAAAAACCTTAGCCATTAACTACTTAACAATTTTATTTTCTGTACTATCTAATAAGATGACACCTTCTATTTTGGGAATATTTTCTTATTTTGATTCAGATGAAAATTCCATCGAATACTTGACTTATCAACGTATTCGAAGTCATTTTACTATTGAATTATAATTGCTATTGTACTGTCCTAAAATGGAGATAGATGGCGCTGTCCGCGCTCGACGCGTCAGCCTTATCAGCTAGATAATATCCTTCGAGCTGAAGGGTCCCTTTTGCTCGAACGGTAAATCGTTCGTCTCCCGTCCGACTCACTGGTAGGGGAGTACTGTAGCGTCAGCCTTATAAGCTACATAATATCCTTCGAGCTGAAGGGTCCCTTTTGCTTGATCGATATGATACTCGGCTACTGGCTCAAACGTCGCAGGTTCGTACCGCAACCTTCAATCACCACATTGGTGACCTTGACAACGCAGCCTTCCGCAAAGTCGTGGCGCCATCTACCAGCCAACAAAGTCGTCGCTAACTCAACGCATCAAAGCCGCCTCTTAAGCCGTTGCTAATTCGACGCACCAAATCGTTCGTCTCCCGTCCGACTCACTGGTAGGGGAGTACTGTAGCGTCAGCCTTATCAGCTAGATAATATCCTTCGAGCTGAAGGGTCCCTTTTGCTCGAACGGTATATCGCTCGACTACTGGCTCAAACGTCGCAGGTTCGTACCGCGACCTTCACTTGCTACAAAGCTATAGAGTTGTAAGCGCAAAATAAATCAACTGGAAATAATTTTGTTTTAACATAGGAATTTAGTTGATTTTTTCTATATACTGATTAAACAAAAAGAAAGTTGAATAATTTTATCAGAATATATGAAACAAATTTTAAGACAGAACTATAGTTTTGTTTTGAAGATTGAGTATAGAAAATATATTTAATTCGGTATAGTTCTGCTTTGATCTGAGACGAATGATTTCCTGTCGAAACAAAATGATTCCTTTTTGTTTCTTTTTTCTTCAATAGTGTATCATCGCTTGAAAAGAAAATTTATTACGGTATTATTTTGATCACTTGTTGCATTTTTATTTTTATTTTGTTTTTAAGCAGAAAGTGGAATTATGTTTTAGTTTTTTCTCGTTTTGAGGAAATTGAATCATATTTATGTACGTTTTAGGTTTAAAAAGAAATTCTTTTCGTATTTTATTTTGAAATTTATGATAAAGAACCGCACAGTTGTATATGATATTATATTTTATGAGAGTTTACTAAGAATCTTATTAATAGTAGTATTTAGATTCTACAAAAAAAAAATATCTTAGTTTCTCTTTATGTATTTTGTGCATTTTTAATTTTTGAAACTAGTTGACTTTTGTAAAGAGTGGGGATCCAATTCAAAATAAGAAAGTTAATCTTAATTTGGTATTTAGATTAAAATTATTAAGTCACATTGAATTATATATATATTCGTCAGAATGGCCTTTTTGGGAAGAGTTTTAAAAGCAGATTTGCTCAAACTAGCTGAGTGCCTCTCAATCAATATCGATGCTTCTGCAACAGTTATTGATATTAAAAATGCCATTTCTTCAATGGATAAAATTGAAGATGAAGTTGAGTATATTAAAGAATTGCTAGAAACAGTTAAAAAAACACGGCTTGAAGAAAGGGAAGAAAAGCGAATTGAAAAAGAAATGGAAGCAAAGCGTATTCTTAAAGAAAGACAAATGGAAACAAAACGTATTCTTGAAGAAAAAGAGCTAGAAAATGCTTTTCAGCTGAAGAAATTGCAACTAGAGTTAGAAAATAAGTCCAAGTCGAGTGAAATGACTCTGGTGCCTAATAAACCAAAACTGGAAATTAGACATCTTATGCAAAAATTTGATCCTAAAGATGGTGATATAAGTCTGTATCTCGTTTTGTTCGAAAGGCAAGCTAAGCGAGTTGATATTGCTGAAGACTTATGGGTATCTCACTTAATTGGATTGTTGCCTTATGAGATGTCGCAGCTCATTGCCAGAGAGTCAGAAGAAGTTTCAAACGACTACTCGCATATAAAAAAATTATTGCTGAAAAGATACAGATTTTCGGCTGAAAAATTTCGACAAAAATTTCATAACCACGTAAAAGGTTCGGATAGCAATTGGACAGATTTCTTATATGAAGTGAGGAACTACTTTGAAGAATGGTTGAAAGGACTGGAAGTAAACACCTTCACCGAACTCAGCGATTTAATTGTGACTGAGCAGATTAAAAGAAAAGTGCCTTGGGAGGCTAGAGAACATTTTATTGACGAATGGTCGGATATAAAAAATCCAGAAGTACTTGTTCAAAAGCTGGATGAATATGATAGCATCCGTAGCCTTTGGAAGAAAAAACCTTTCAGTGGTTCTTCAAAAGAGATATCTCCGACTTGGAAAGCTAAAACTCCGAGTGGAAATAAAGTATCCTTTCATATTAAAAAAGAAGATTTTGGTGCTAAGAAGCATGCAAATAATGAAGACTTTGACAAAAGAAGAAAAATTAAATGTTATAAATGTGGTTCTACGGATCATATTAGACCAAACTGTCCCTTGTTGATAAATAAAGAGAGTTCTGCAACTGTAAATCATATATTTGAAGCTTACGAAGATGGTGTAATGTTACCACACATTTCTATGGGGGAAGTAAATGGATTCCCTATGCCTATTTTGCGGGACACAGGATCCAGTATTGATGTTGTGAGCCTCAAAGTAATAAAACCAGAAATGTTTACAGGTGAGCAGGTTTGGGTTCAGCAGCCATTAGATGATTCACCAGTGTGCTTACCACTAGCTGAAGTTGAGCTGAAAGGTGAGTTTGGACACTTGATAACTAAGGCAGCAATTGTATCTAACAAAGCCGATAAAGGTAGATATCTGTTAGGGAATAGAACTGCAGCCCTTATAGAAAAGATGGAGAACATTCCTGTTTCCCAACAACTCAATGCAATCCAAACACGAGCTCAGAAACGATTGGAAGAGGAAAAAGAGTTGGTGCATATCAAAGAAAATGAACCTTTATCTGTAGAGGAAACTGAGACGGCAGCTACAGAAGATATCGAAGATGATGATTTATTCTCTTTTCCTCCGAAAGAAGAATTTGAGGGTTTGCCATTATTAAAGATTGATTCTAAAGCCTTTATAACTGCTCAACAAGAGTGTAAAGAACTACAATCTTTGATGAAAAATATAGGTAAAACAGAATGTAATACTGGGTTCAAAATTCTCCCAAATGGACTTTTAGTAAAGGGGAAGACTAATAAATTAGGCGAAGATAAACTTTTATTGGTAGTGCCTAAAGAATTTCGAGAAAGACTAAAGACTCTGTGTCATGACGGTGCAGCAAGTCATTTAGGAGTTACAAAAACTAAAGACATTCTTGCAAAATATTTCTTTTGGCCGAATTGCTACAAGGAAATAGAAGAATATGTCCGAAGTTGTGATCACTGTCAACGAGTGGGAAAACCTAATGACAAGAAAAAGGTTCCTATGAAATTAGTTCCAATAATTCAAGAAGTGTTTGCTAAAATCAATATTGATGCTGTCGGACCATTGCCGATTACTGAATCTGGAAAGAAATATTTGATTACAGCGATGTGCTTGGCTTCCAAATATCCTGATGCTGTCGCTGTAACGGATATCACATCCACTTCTGTCATCGATGCACTTCTTCAAATTTTTAGTCGCATGGGATTTCCGAGAGAAATTCAGCATGATCAAGGGACTTCTTTCATGAGTGAAGTCACAACAGAATTCTTTGAACGTTTTGGAGTTAAAGTTGTGCACAGTTCAGCCTATCATCCACAGAGCAATCCTGTTGAACGTTTCCATCGAACTCTTGGTCGAATACTTCGTGTCTTATGTGCCGAAGAAGGACCGGACTGGGAAAAACATGTTCACGCCGCTTTATTCGCTCTAAGAACTGTTACTCACGAATCTACAGGGTTTAGCCCAACTGAACTGGTTCATGGGAAAAACCTTAGAACACCTGTTACTTTACTCTATGAAAATTGGCTCCAATCCGAAGAAGAACAAACTCCTGTGACTGAATATGTGTTCACTCTACTTAATCGATTGAAACGGTACCAAGATCTTGCTGTCGAGGAAATGGAAAAATCCCAACAAAGAAACAAAATTTGGTATGACAAGAAAGCAGTGAAAAGGGAGTTTCAGGAAGGAGACTTAGTACTGATTTTCGCTAATTGTAGAGCAAACAAGCTTAGCCCACGCTGGACTGGGCCAGGTACTATTTTGAAAAAACTCTCTGAAACTAATTACGTGGTGTCCGTACCAAATAGGAAGGACAAGTCTCAGGTATACCATGTGAATATGTTAAAACCTTATTACAAGAGACCAGAACAGATTAATTATCTTTCCTTAGAATCTGAAGAAGGAATTGAAGTTGATGAATTAGAGATTCCTCATCTGGAACCAACTCCGAATGTTCTGGATTTATCAGAAATCACCTCAGAATTGACTGGAAATACATTGACGGAAGATCAATGTGAACAATTGAGAAATGTTATCTGGAAATATCGAGAATGCTTTTCCAGTGTTCCAGGAAAAACTAACCTCGTCACTCATGACATCGAACTAGTGTCGGACGATGCAGTGCTGTCAAAGCCTTATAGGACATCACCTAGGCAAAATGAAATCCTACGTAAGGAGATCCAGAAAATGCTTTCCATGAAAATTATTGAAGTAGGATATTCTGATTATACCTCACCTATGGTACTAGTGGAAGCACCTGGCAAAGAACCACGTCCATGCATATATTATAGAAATCTCAACAAAATTACGAAGACAAAATTTTACCCGCTACCGAATATAGAAGAAAGAATTGAAACAGTGTCTTCTGCAAAATTTATAACAGTTTTAGACTTGTCAAAAGGATATTGGCAAATTCCTTTGTCTAAACATGCTCAAAGGTTGTCTGCATTCGTCACAAATTTTGGCACATATATACCATTACGTATGCCATTTGGACTTAAGAACGCTCCTTATGAATTTAGTAGAATGGTAGCACAATTGCTGGAGGCTTGTGAAGATTTTGCTGTGCCTTATCTCGATGACATCGCCATATTTTCTGTTGGTTTCCAAGACCATATCAAGTACCTAGAAACCGTATTGCAAAGAATACAAAAAGCTGGTTTGACCATTAAACCATCTAAATGTAAATTTGCGCAAAGTCAAGTCAAGTACTTAGGACATATAGTGGGACAAGGATGTAGAAGGCCTTCAGAGTTGAAGATAGAGGCTGTTAAGAACTTTCCAACTCCACATACCAAAACGGACATACGAGCATTTTTAGGTCTAGCGGGATATTATTCTCATTATATTCCCATATTTTCTACTATTGCCGCGCCTCTAACAGATGCTTTAAAAGGAAAATGCCGAAAAGGAGTGGTGCCTTGGACGGAAAATTGTGAGAAAGCCTTTAAATCATTGAAGCAGGCTCTTGCAAGCAAACCAGTACTACATTCTCCTGACTATAACCGTCCATTCATATTACAGACTGATGCATCCGATAATGGGATAGGTGTGGTACTATCCCAAGTGACTGAAGAGGACCAAGAACACCCAATCGTCTATCTTAGTAGGAAGTTCTCGAATGTGGAAAAGAATTACTGTGTTAGTGAAAAGGAGTGTGCTGCTATTATTTTTGGAATTCAGAGACTTAAATGCTATTTGGATGGTCAGAGCTTCACTATTGTGACTGATCATAATCCTCTAACTTGGCTCAAAACCAATGCAAGCAAAAATTCTCGGATTTTAAGGTGGTCATTGGCACTCCAATCCTTTAATTTCAATATAATTCACCGTAAGGGTACGCAGCACAAAAATTCTGACGCGTTGAGTAGGATCCCTCCTCTTCTTGTCAAGTAGTGTACTGTCTGGCAAATATGAAATGGGTCTTTAAAAAAAAGTTTCCTGTACTTTTGCATTTATATATACATTTAATCTTTTATATAATTATCTTCATATATATATATTTTGTGTCATTTACAGTATCTATGTATGTGTAGTAGTTTTTGTTTTGAGTCTATTTTCAGCTTTTCGCCTACGTCGAAAAGTTTCCAAGAGGGGAGGAGTCTGTACTGTCCTAAAATGGAGATAGATGGCGCTGTCCGCGCTCGACGAAAGAGACGTCGCCATATTGAGTTGAAGGGAAAAAATATTGGCTTGAGCATGTCTTGACGCGGAACAGAGCTGACTTCAAAAATGTCTAAATCTTGTTTCTAAAATTCATTTTAAATGTTTCTGTTTTTTTTTTTTTGTGTTGTCTGTGAATAAATGTTCTTAGTGTTAAAGAGTTTAGTTACTTGAAGCTAAGACATTATACTATGAATGGTATATTTTTTGTTTAAAACTATCAAAATTCGATAAATAGATGCACGTACGGCATACGGGCAAAACAATTAAGTGGTTTAAGGAAAGATAAGCGTTAAAAACGCCTTTTGCTTAAAAAATAATTTTTCTTTAATATAACGTTTTTATTTATGTACAACTTTATATCATTCAAAACATGAAAGGATTACAAACATTGCATTGGCTTATCGTGAATTTTTTTATATAAATATAAAAAGAAAAATAGAACTACATAGTTTTTCAAATAAATTTTTTTAATGGATATAAAATGCAAACGATATTTGATGCTAAGCTACATTACCGAAATATAAGACTTATTTTCCTATTTAGCGAATAGTTTTCCTTCAAGCTTGAATTTTAATAATTAAACTGCATGTCTATCACAGAAAATCTAATAAATCGAAATACTGATTTGTTTTTTTTAAGTTCAATATCTAATAACATTAATCAAAAACAAAAAGTTGGAAATAACATCTACAATTTAATCGGGAGGATTTTACACGATTAAATTGTACATTTTATTTCTCAAACGATATAATTTGTTTCTCGTTGCTATAGAAACCAATTCGGAACAAAATTACTTTTCGTTTTTTCAAAACAAGAGTTATATTTTGTGAAGAGAATAGACAAATAAAAAATATGCATTTCAAATACTAATCTTTATTTATTATTATTTTTGAAGCTGCATGATTTCAAATTGTTGTAAATAATTCATAAGAGAAGCTAATAGATAGGCAATTTAAAATGTACAATTGTAAAAAATTGGTGAAAAAAACACACCAATGTTTCACAAATTTTTCAATGACAAAAAAAAATCTAAATTGTTAAAAATGGATTATAAAAGTACAATCTAAATTACTGGTCGTGTAGAAATGCAAATAAAGCCTCTAAAATCATACAATCAGTCAGGGTAAAGAAGCTGACTATCAAGAATACATCTCTACTAACAATAAAAAAACATCTCTTCCAATAATAAAATATCTCTACTAACAATAAAACATTTCTATTAAAAAAAATCACATGTGTCAGCAGATTAATTAAATTTAATTTAAACTTATTTCAATTTGAATTCACTTTAAATTTAAATTTAATTAGATTATTTCATATTAAATTAAATTTAATTACATTATTTCATATTATTTAATTTAATATGTGTTATTTTAAATTAAATTAAATTAAAATTAAAGCTATCGAATTTAATATGAATAGGGTTTGAGAGGTGAGTGTGAATGTACAATTTACAATGATTTTTTTTTTCGAAATTTTAAATAGAATTTAAAATTTTTTAGTTTTGGTATTTTCCTCTATAACTTCAGAATGTACCATTATACAAAAATTATTTTTTTTACCATTGAAAAATTAAACAAACATTCTCTTTTAAACAATATCATTTAACCACAATAAAAAAATTTCCTTAATTTTGAAAAATATTTTTATGCATTTTTTTATCAGAATACCTTTTGAAATTCAATGATGGCTAAAATTTTTTTTTTATTATTTCTATAAATATTTAACAATGTGTATTTTCTTCCATCGTTAAGAATTAGATTATATAGTATTATAGATAGATTTTATAGATAATAGCAATTCGTTTATTTATTTATTTTTTATATTCTTTGTCAACGCTGCAATGAAACTTTATTTTATTATTCTATTTCATTGGAAATTTTATGGAATTCGTAAATAAAACAATTTTACTAAGATATTAAATAAATTTCGAAGTATATCCATTATGTTTAATAATGTTATGAATTTGTAATATTTATGTCTTCCTCAGTTAGTTCATTAAAAAGAAAGAAAGATGTTGACAAACTTCGTGATCAATCAATGACCAAAATTATTCTCAGAAGTATATGAATTAAAACTATATCTTTATTATGATTTGGAAATTTTTTTTAAATCTTTCGATATATTATTGGAAAACTTAAGTTAAAAGTGAGTAGAGACAATTCAATGAGTGTTCTCTTTAATATGAACTCTCTAGATGCAATATGAGGGTTTTGTGCTGTTGCTGTTGATTGATTGATTTTTGATTGATTTTTTTATTGATTTTTGTGTTTCTTCAAATAATGACTTAAGCTTAAGCTTATTTTGTGTTCGTGTTTTGTTATCCATGCTTAATATTTGTTCCTTGTAAATGGTATTTACCGAAACCACAGTCACGGATGCTTATTCTGGAGGAAGCACGACCATGTAAACTAAGCCAATGTGCTTCCTTGTAAATGGTATTTACCGAAACAACAGTCACGGATGTTTATTCTGGAGGCAGCACGACCATGGAAACCAAGCCAATGTGCTTCCTTGTAAATGGTATTTGCCGAAACAACAGTCACGGATGCTTATTCAGGAATATGAGGTTATCGGTTTGGTGAATTTTTATAATTTCGGTCGCCATCTCTTAGTTTCTTGAGTATGCCGGGTCGAAACACGTTTCAACAATCACCATATACCTTCCACTTCTTAATCACAAAAGCCACTGTCGATTTTGAAATGTTTAATTCACTAGATATATCCAATCAGGATAGGCCATTTATGCGATATCCGAAATTTATGCCTTTCTCGAAGTTAGACAGCTCTAAATTTAATTCGTTTCATCTTACATGCGATTAATGCCAATACTGTTTCCTACATGATGTTTAAATACAGAAGGCTTGATGTAGATCAAGATCGAAGATATTCTCTTTGCATGTGTTCGAATACTTATGGTCGATAGTGTACGTTCACAATTTGTCTGCACGCGCCATCTCTTATTTGTTACTGGAATCATTTAGTGAACCGAAATTGGCCATAATAATTCCGTTTTAAAAACAATAAATGCTTCAAAATTATTTTTTAAAAAAAATCATCTGTAAGATGACTGTGTTAAAATTCTAATTTCTATTCCATTGCGCGTATTGAATGTTTTATGGTAGCAATAGAACGCAATGAAAACGTATTATTCCATGGCTGGTGGCAACTGATAATCATCGACTGTGCATTATTCTGCTTGTAGATACAAATGGGTTAACAATTTGCTTTCACATTTGATAACTCTTACCTATTGATACAATCATTCACAGTGCCAGAGTTTGCCACAAGAATTCCATTTTAAAAACAACAAATGCTTCAAAATTATTGTTAAAAATTGTCTGTAGGATGACCTTGTTAATATTCTAATTTCTATTCCATTGCTATTAAGACACATAGTGAATGTTTTATGAAATACTGTTCTGAGGCTGGGAATAACTTACTATAATCGATTTCGAATCATTCCGGATCCAGATACAAGACACACTGCGAATGTGTAATCTCTTATTTGTTACTAGAATCTTTCACTGTACCTAGTGTTGCCACTAGAATTCCATAATTTACAAGAGTTCCAATAGCGCTAACCAGTAGAGATCTATCAATTTTGTATATTTTTCCTAAAGTCAGATAAACTTCGTGATTGCATTCGCTTATTAAAATAATTTTTATTTCTTTGTAGCTGAGTGGAAACTTCCCAGGTAAAGACTTCACAGCCTCTTTTGCAGATTCTCTGGCACTGTTGAGAGAAGAAGCCGATAATGTGAGCATTACTATAAAAGTCAGATAAGTGATTTCACCCGATAAAACACATAAATAATACAAATAATCACCTATAGGAACGAAAAGGAAATTCAAATTAACCCAAAAGAGACCCATCATACTGCTTACAACAACAACAAAGGCTATGAAAGAAAACTGATCTTCCAGCAATTGCATTGCTGAAGACATGTCCAAATAATGTCGTATGATCAGATGGTAATCATAAAGATAGATGCGATTACGTATGAGCGTTTCTAATTCACAAAACAGAAATCGCAGATAAATGCAGTAAAAACCGTAAAATGCTGTGGCAGAAGTGAGGATCAGAGATACGAGTACTAGGAATGATACAACAGCAATATCATGAATAACTGAAAAGTAATTTTTAAATTTCTTTAAAGCATTCGGCGATTTCAGCAGCTCTTTTTTTGCTAGCGTGCATTCATTGGCATTTAGATATAGTAATCCACTCGCAGATATAATGAAAATCGTGAAGCAACAGTAAACAAAGATGGCGGTTTTAAGTTTATAGTTTTTCCGATGAAGTGGAATTTTTTGTATTAAATTCGACAACATTTTCATATCTTGGCTGATATTTTTTCCCGATTTTCGCAATCGAAAATTAGCGAAATAAAGCAGAATGATGATACAAAGTATTGTTATTGGTGATTTTTTCTCGGGTAAGAGGATTATCAACATAAAGTTGAATACAGCCGATGAAAATTGAAAAATGTTAAAAGCATACTTGGAGATTTTCAAAAATAAGATTGGCAACAAATTTTGCTTCTCTAGAACGTCGCTTCCAGTTATGTGGAAAAGAATTAAGACTGGAAGAAAAGACTTATGTAGAAAATTCGAAATTCTCTCCCTTTTATACATCATATACACAAATAAACATATACATTCCAGTTTTTAGTGTCCAATATAAAAACAATTGTTCCTTTTCTTTGAAAAAAAATGACAGCTTAAGCAATTGTTGCTTTTTTTTCTCACCATTTCGTGAAAGAAAATCATTTCACAATAAAACAATCAGATCGAATTTCTATTTGCATTTCACAATTGCATTAGGCCTCTAGATATTAACTAGACATAATTTAAAGTTGCAGAATGGATTTATATTCAAGAGTTGCGTTTTAAGAGATAATCTATTTTTCAAACAGCAAATTGTCATTACTTTTTTCCAATACATAAAAATTAAATAATGCTAAAATTTCTTGAAAAATGACAATTCTAAACTTAATTTTGTCACGCACGAATTCAGTAATTTGATTTGTTTCATTTCGCTGGTAAAACTGTTCTTTCAGCAAAAGACAGTGTTCGAATGTATTCTGAAATGGGAAATTTTATTTTATAAAACTTAATCCTTTTGTCATTCAATAACAGAAGGTAATTCAATAGCCTAGATAACCTGGTTGATAGGGTGTTGGATTTGTATTTTTTTGGATTGTGAGTTCGAACCCCGTTGGCCAAAGACTCTCCGTTTGTGTGTGGTGGCTGGATCACGAATAAATTTGTCATTGTTACGAAGTCCTCCATATCGTGGGATCCAGGGGGATCAAAATTCCTCTGTCGGGAAATCGTTCTCTGATCCAGATCTAAATTACGATAGGCGTATGAAAGGCATGAGAGAAGTCCGTCCTGTAAATAGGGTTCCGACGCCTGAGTGGATAAAACGTATTTTCAGCCCTAAATAGCTGTACCTGAAAAACAAGAGACGCTTTCTTGGCTTAAAATTTCTAACTTTTCCCGCGGGTTTGTCCACGGCTAGTACCATTAGAAACAACAATAACAGTTATTGCCGATTTTGCTTTTCTGATACTGAAACTCATTTTCAATTTAATTCAACTTTGTAATATCAAAAATATCCTTAGTTTTGTCCAATCTTCTATAAATTCTTATTTCATATTTTTGTGATAATAATTATTACAAAGTGTTAATTAAAGGAATGAAAATAAAATTTTTATCAAAAGTCTGGAAATCAGAGCAGAAAATTGCAAGATGTAGAGAAAAAACTTCATCCAATCAAATTCAAAACACTTTTTTAAAAACTTGTGGTGGATAACATTTGATGTTAATACAGTTTTTTTTTCAAATATTAATTAATTAATTTTTTATTAGTTAATTAAAAACTAACTTTCTCGCCAAAAATTTTCATTTCCTTATCTCCAAATAAGCAATGATTTCACTTTATTTTTTCCCAACGCTAATGACGTTAGGCTTAACATGTTTTCGGTCGATTATTTTCATAATGTTTGATGCATTTAAAATTAAACAGGGTTAATGAATCGATTTTTCCTATTCATTTTGAAGTACTTTCGAATTAAAATAATACAAAATAAAGAAAATTAGAAATTTCTAATCTATATTGCTTTACCCCAACTGGCACAGAAAAATCCACATTTTGCTTTGACACATCTGGCTATGAATTCTCAATTGGAGTTAAAAATTCAATGCTCAATTTTTTATAGTTATTGAAGTTGCTAGGCTGGTTTAGCCTGGTTGGTATGGCGTTGGGATCGCAACCCTTCAGCAGCGAGTTCGAATAACATATATAGAAAGGAGAATGGAAAATTACCAGACCGCTTAATATTATGATTTTGCCATATTTATATGTATATTTATACTAATTGTAATTATTAAATAAAAAGTAACTAAAATAAAAATTTCTTTGTTAATATAAGTAGGAACTGATTTTAAAAAATTGTTTTTTATATTACTTGTGTCTACCCTTTTTTTCGACTCATGTTTTTTTTATAATTTTGATTAACCTTTTGGTTTCCGAGAAAAATTGTTTATTTCAATGCATTAATAAAAATACCTTCTCAAATTATATGTATATATACATCGAACTGATGAAAGTCATGGGATGACTGTTAATATCGTGTCGGTCCTCCTTTTGCCCGACGAAGTGCAACTACTCGACGTGTCATGGAGTCCACAAGTCGTTGGAAGTCCTCTGCAGGAATATTGAGCCATGCTGTCTGTAGAGACGTCCATAATTGTGAAAGTGTGGATAGTGCAGGAGTTTGGGCACGAACGGACCTTTCGATGATATCCCATAAATGCTCGATGGGATTCATATCGGACTATCTGGGTGGCCAGATCATGCGCTGGAATTGTCCGGAATGTTCTACCAACCAATCGCGAACAGTTCTGACCCGGTGACATGGCCTATTGTCATCCATAAAAATCCCATCGTTGTGTGGGTACATGAAGTCCATGAATGGCTGCAAGTGATCTGCAAGCAGCTGAACATAACCATTTCCAATCAATGATCGGTTCAGTTGCACCAGAGGACCGAGTCCATGCCATGTAAAAACAGCCCACACCATTATGCAGCCACCACCAGCTTGAACAGTGCCTTGCTGACAGTTTGGGTCCATGGCTTCGTGGGGTCTGCGCCACACTCGAACTCCACCATCAGCTCGTAACAACTGAAATCGTGACTCATTTGACCACGCCACGGTTTTCCACTGGTCTAGGGACCATTCGATATGCTCACGAGCCTAGGAGAGTCGCTACAGGCGATGTCGTGCTGCCAGTAAAGGTACTCGAGTCGGTCTTCTGCTGTCATAGCTCAAGGAAAACAAATTTAGCCGCACAGTCCTATCGGACACGTCCCACATTGATTCCTGCAGTTATTTGACGAAGTGTTGCGTGTCTATTAACATTGACCATTCTACACAGACGTCGGTGGTCTCGGTCGTTAAGTGCAGGTGGTCGCCCACTGTGCTGTCCATGATGGGAAGGAATGCCTGACATTTCATACTCTCGGCACTCTCTTGATACTGTGGATCTCGGAATGTTGAATTCACTAACGATATCCGCAATGGAATGACCCATGCGTCTAGCTCCAACTAACACTCCACGTTCAAAGTCTGTTAATTCTCGTCCTGCAGCCATAAATCACGAAAAACCTGTTCACATGAATAACTTGAACACAAATGAAAGCTCTGGAAAACGAAATGCGCATTTATACTTTTTCGCTGCGATACTACTGCCATCTGTATGTTTGCATATTTCTATCCCTTGACTTTTGTCACTTCAGTGTATATAGATTCTGTTTCAAAGTTTTCTGGTTATTTATAATGATATTCACTGAGGTTTTAAAAACAAGCAGGAGTAATCTCTCTAAACTTTCTCGCATTCTCTCTGTCATACTAGAGAATGCCTTGCATGGTATTGGCGAACAATATTTATGAAATATTAATTTTTGACTTGAATTCAGCATTTTTACTGAATCCATCGTGTCATCCTTAGAGAATTATTTAGAGATTAAAACTCCTGGTATGAGTTAAGAATGTATACAAATCGAATTCGTGCTTTTTTCTCACTTACTTCAATCGATTGGAACAAAGGTTTGATAGCAAACTTCATTTCTAGTCACTCGTTATAAAGCGAAATTTGATATATTTGAACTATCAAGTTTAGATATTTTTCTATATACAGATCGACAGACAGTCAACCCTTGAGTGGGTAATGCTAAAAATTTGATAGGTGTCAGTATATAGATGTTAAATCTATGTATTAATTTTATTTATCTAAATTTCTTTGTTTTGTACTTATAGTATTAACTAATATTCGAACAGACGGACAGCCCTCATTTTCAATGAACAGATTTTACTCAAAATTTGATTGAAATCTACAAATTTTGTTTTAAGAGCGTATACCAAATTTCAGCCATCCAACTCAAAGAGTTTTCGAGTTATCTTTATTACAGACGGACGAGCATTTTTCCAAAAATGTGCTTTTCGTTCTCAGGGTTGTTTAAAACGAGGAGATTTGTCAATTTTTTGAAGTTACCGCACCTCCCCTATACTACACACACTAGAAAGTAAAAAAGAAGAAATAAATCTTATTTTTGAATCAATTACGTGATCCTTGGCTCTGCAATAGCGTATGCAAACTTCTATGTTGTATCGATCCCTTTTCTCTCAGTATGTCATTTGTTATTCTCGTGTTCCGCTTTACAACGGAAAGAGGGATGCAGTAGCTTCAGGGGGTATAGACCCCCTAAGCACCCGAGGACAAAGTCTGATTTCTAGCTCAAACATGTCACAAACCCTTTTTATGGAGCGGACTACATTCACGCATTGCATTCATTCATTCACAGACCGTAATTTAGATCTAGAAAATAGAACGATCATCTCTGACCCAATACCAACCAGTGACTGTCGACATGGAGAACTTTGGGACCGCGACATATTTAACGTGCCCCAGCCATCCCACACACGGAGAATCTTTGGCTGGTGGGTTCGAACTCGCTACCCAAGGTATGCGAATCCAACGCCCTAATAACCAGGTATTCTGGTTATTTAGTGTCAGTGTCAGTGAAATGTGAGTAACAGTGAAATCAAAATATGATAAAACCCGCCACAGAGTTTACCAACCTTAACCATTGAATCTATTTCAAAATTTTTGATTTCACATGAAGACTTATGAGCTCTAGAGTGTCATTAGAAGTCACCTATCCCTCAAAATTCAACAATTTACCTAGAAATGGAAATAAATCTACTCCACTTTATGATTTGTAAGCAGAAATGCATTGATTTGAATTCCCGTTCATTCTCTTTATTGCTTCAGAAACTCATGGCAACAACGTTCATGGCACTCAGATAAGTTATTGATGTTCTGCTACTTTTCTTGTAAAAGATGCGGGTGGTATAAAGTACATTCACGTCAATTTTCTTAAGACGAATTAACGAACGAACTTAAAACGAATTCTAGCCAGCTCTCTAACTCAGAGATAGCGCGTCTTACTCGTGTTCTGGGAGTCCTGTGTTCGAATCCCGGTTTGGGCATGGTTGTTTTTCTGTGTGCTATCGGTGAGATGTATGACTGAGCCCCTCTGTAAAAAGGGGCTGTGCAAGCGAAAAGTGTGATTAGTGTGTAGCTAAGTTGTACTCTTGGCCCTAGTTGTCGCTACTTCGAAAACAAGAGAAGCTCATTAGGCTTAAATCTACTGATGCTTTCATCAGCGAGACTTGTCCAATGACAAGTGCCATAAGTAACAACAACAACAAAACTAGTTCTTCAACAAATCTTTTGTAGGATTTTTTTTCCGAAATAACAATTTAATACTTCCAAACTTTAAATTCGGTTTTTTGGTTAAAACTGAATGGAATATTGCCACACTTTCCGCCATTTCACACACATAAACAAATCCAAACTTGTGAGCTGTTGTCGAACAGCGATTGATAAATGCGGCAAGGCATAAATGTTCATGAGTTTTGATAAATGAGAGTTCTGATTTGGTAAGTTGCCAAATCATTCTTCTAGGAAAAAAAATTTCGCTTATGATTGGACTTGCGAAAAATGAATTACTTTTTTAAAGTATTCGAATACCTTGAAAACGTCGATTTTCGCTACAAATTACATTTAAAAGAATGTATTATATAGACCAGTTTTTGAGCTATCCAAAACAGGATTACTTTTATCTCTACGTTAATTAGAGGCCAAGATATTAATATATTCGAAATGATCGTTAAACTAAAGTGGACATTTAAATAACCGAAAATACTGATTTAAAGGACCAAAAACATGTAAAAAATTTTTGTAGGAATAAATTTAGTTTTAAACATGGAACATTTTTTGCTCTGCAAAATGCAAAATGCCACTTAGGGATTTCAACGGTGTTTTGTGGAAATATGTATCTAAAGATGTCTTTGTTGAGTTTAGAATCCTTAGATTAGAGGCATTTTTCTCTGTAGTACATTTTCATGAAGGTTTTATAGCATTACTGAATATTCTTAAAGTTATTTCAGTGTATCCTAGTGCAAATACAGTCAGAAAATTTGCTGAACTCGACAGAGACAGAATAAATGAATCCAGTCGAAATTCACTGAAAAAGGAAAAAAATGCCAGAAAAAAAATTATTTAAAGGAAAGAAAAGAAATTATTAAAAGGAATGAAAAGAAATTATTTAAAGGTGAGAAAAAAGTCCTAATCTCTAAATGTGGTGAATTTTAAGTATGTACACACATAATTTATAATTAAAACATCTTACTGTATACCTTAAATGCATTTTTCTCAAAATTGACTCTACTTATGTTTTTGCTCACTTCAAATCAAATAATGGAAAATACTATAAATGTCATATTACTATGAATTTGATGGACTTTGTTTTTATATTATTTTCTTGCGAATAAACTAAAAGAATTTAGATCGATTGAATATATTTTGATTTCACTCAATCTAAATTCTTTTTGTTCTGACCTAAATTCTTTAATTTAAGTGTACTGTTTAAATAATAACGTTATAAATTTAAAAATTTCCAGACTGATTCCAAATTTTTTATTTTTTATTATAACCATGCGATTGTATATCATCCCTGGAGAAAACTATGTAGTTTATTTTTGTATAAATTGTATTCGGATGAGAGTAATAGTTTTTGGTGTAGCCAATTTGAAATTTTTAAACATTTTGCTTAAATTTACGCTATTAAATGTTTATTTTGAATATTGACTTTCTATTCTAGTTTTGAATAGTCCAAAACCCAGAAACATGGTTAAAGTATAACTACACCATGTTTTTCTAAAAAAAAGTACTCCGAACGTGTTCGGATACCTTAACTCAAATGAAAAACGATTAATTAAAAATCAATCAGCAAAGATAAATTTATCATCTTTGTTTTAAATTAAAGAGAATAATTCGAATAATCATGTCAAAAAATTTGAAAAAGATAAGATTTGCAAGTGCAATTCCTTGTCTCGCTAACGAAACATTAAGATTTTCAAGTACAATTCCTTTCTTGCTGACGGAATATTAAGATTTTCAAGTAAAATTCCTTGATCTACTGATGGAATATTAAGATTTTCAAGTACGATTCCTTGACTTACTGACAGCTATTTAACCAAGACGTCACGTTGAACATATAATGTATTGCTTGTAAATTATAACCTATAGAAATGATAATCATAAACATATATTTTTATTCGAGAAAGAAAATTCAGTGTATTATTCTGTCGGCTCACACACGACAATAGTTATAGCCAAGAAACTGAGTAACTGAGAAATGCATTATATGAAAATCCTTCTAATTCTTCTTCTGTTCACATCCAATCGATAGACATAAAAACTATCAAAATGAGCATTTAATTACTTCTAATAAAAATTAATTACATATTTTTTATTGAATTTTTGTATATTTTCATTATTTTCTGGATATTGAATAATTTTGTGATTTTGAATTGCTACTTTAATTTTCATTGAATTGCTACTTTAATTTTCATTGAATTGCTAATTTAATTTTCATTGAATTGCTACTTTAATTTTCATTGAATTGCTACTTTAATTTTTAAAATTTTTAAGCTGTTAAATGATTGATAAGTAATGCATTTTTTTAAATTTACACCTTCTTATTAGATAAAAAGCATTAATTTATTTGAATCTATATGCTACAAAATACGATGAGTAATCATTCAAAATTATGTTACGGTAAATGTAATAAACTGATGTTTATGTACTATTAACGATGATTATTCATAATCACCAATGCTGATTATTCTTTATCGCCAATAATTTTAGCGATGATCATACATAATCACTGGATTAATCGCTATTTCTGAAATATATAACCTTAAAAAAACTGGACGTGAAAATTAGGGTTTATACAAAACCTGATTTTTTGAAAAACTTGTTTTCGAATTTTTGTCAAAAAATAGAATAAGAGAAAATATTTATTTAATTAATATAAAATAAAAAAAGAAATTAATTTTAAAATCAAATTATAAAAAATTTAAGGATTATATATAAATTTTACTTACACAAAATAACGAAAACTCAAACAAAAATTTCAAGAAATATTAATATAAATTTAAATAAGTTTGATTTCTCCTAAGTAAATAGGAGTTTAAAAAACATAAAATATCCGCTGAACAGTAACTAAGCCTTGTTCTTATTTTAGATACAATATTGGATGAAACTGAAAATACTCGTTCTCTAGCTACTGAGTATGGTTTTAGTTTTCATGGTATCAAATTACAAATTTGAGAATTTCGTTCTTTTATTCGTTGCCTCAAATAATGAAAACTAATCTTTCAGTGTCTTTGAATTTGTAAGTTTTCCTTCAGGGTTTTCCAGAAACTTATAAATAGAATTTTCCACGGCTTTTTAAAAAATAATTACCCTGATGAGTAGTTTCTCCATTTGCTCTTCAACAGAATCGGTTTCCACAAAAGAATCTGGAAATATTCTAGGCAATATCTTTCCAGATAACTTAATAATCTCGGTTTTCGTAGCTAAAGAAAGTAAACTAGATTTCTTTGCTGAACTAGATACGTTCAAATACAGCAAAAGAGTTGCCAATTCTACTTGTCTTCTGTCTTGAATTCGTTCGTCTAAAGCATATAATCATTTCAATGTTTAATATTTTAGTTCATTTAACAGAAAATACAAATAAACCTTCACTTGTTAATCTCGTCGCCCTAAGCCTTCATCTGCTAGACTAAACGGACCCAAACGATAAAATTCGATTTATTTTAATTAATTAATTTATTTTTGATAAAGAGGAATACCGAGACGTTACGAAAAACCGGCGTTCTTAATTTTATATACATATAC
>JAOUZG010023451.1:4013317-4037044 GCA_026289955.1 Argiope argentata | reverse complement strand
TATATATCAAATGTGAAAAATTTACCTTTAAAAAACAGTTTTTTAAAACCCGGGTTGAAAAAACTGTTAAATCCTTATATCCACATGAAAACGATATCAACATGGTTGCCAACACTGTCAAAAGGATAGTCCACATAGCGTAAATTTCGCACAACATTGAGATAGACGCTTAGCGATAAATGTGAAATATAAAATGCAATGGATATGTTTCCTACTAATTAAATTGTTTTATATACTCGATATAGATATCGATTTGATCCTATTTTGGAGTTTTCTGCAAATATATCCATAGAGAAATATCTTTAAATGATCTAAAGAAAAGTGATTTATTTCGGCATACTTATCTGAGCGGATTATCACCTGCACAAACTGAAACAATGTGTTAAAGACATTACGATAAAAGAAAAAGTGAAAAAAAAACTGAAAATATATATATGTCAAAGGGAATTTATTATTTATGCTTTGTTTTTTTTTAAAATTCCTATTATTAGTTCACATTCTCTCTCTCTATATATATACATTTTGTTCAAATTTTCAATCGTTAATAATGCATCTACACAAGTTCAAGTAAATTTTTAAAAACTTGCAGTGGATGGCACTCGATGTTAATACAGTTTTTCAAATACTAATTCATTAATTAAATTATATTAATTTTTAATACTTTAAATAAAGTTTTAGCAGTTTGTAATGAAAATTGAAATCAACAGGCAGTAGCTCAATCGGTAAAATGCGAGGATTTCAGTATTTTTCACGTGAGGGTGAAAAATAAGAGTTCCATTTTGGCGAAAATCCATAATTGTTTGATAAATTATTTATATTAATTGTAATTGTTTAATAAAAAGTAACTAAAATACATTTTTATGTTGACCTTGTGGTAATTTCTATATAAGCCAATTAATATCCTTCGAGCTGAAGGGTCCCTTTTGCTTGATCGGTATGATACTCGGCTTCTAACCATAAGATTGGGGGTTTGGGCCAACCGCTATCCGCAAATCACCATTCTATGGTAACCCGGCGACCGACCTTGGATAAACGCAACCTTTGCCCTTAGCTTCGTTCAACTGCCGTGGCGCCCTCTATCGGCGACTCAAAGTTCTAGACGCGCATTAAATACGACAGTTGTTAACATCACCACCAACACTTCATATAAGTATCGTTCTTTTACTCACTGGGGGATACTCTGTGGTGATTTCTATATAAGCCAGTTAATATCCTTCGATCTGAAGGGTCCCTTTTGCTTGAGCGGTATGATACTCGGCTACTAACCATAAGATTGGAAGTTCGAGCCTAGCGCTATCCGCTAATCTCTTACAACCTAAGTAGGAATTGACTTAATAAATTTTTATAGTATTTAACTTTACATCAATTAGTTAAACAAGATAAGCTATAATCATTACTATCTATTATCATTTCTTCTATTATATACTACTAGCAAATTATAAATCGTACTGGTTTAGAACTAAACAATATTCCATGAAGAATTTATTAATTCATGTACATTTCCAAAACATTTTTTTTTTAATCCACGCGTTAAATTTTTAAATGTGAGATTGGAGTCAATATACTGTTTGCGCTTGAAGGCTGATATATTTTGAAAAATGCTCACAGATAGTACCTTCAGCATCAAAAGAAACCTGATCATAAGATCTTCTTCTAGTTAATAGAGCTATCGTATCCGTCACTTTCCAAATATTCTCACAAACAAAATGAATTCAAATATGACCATTTACAGATGAAAGTTTTATAAATTTTTATCTAAGTCAGGACTTATGAGCAAACTTCTATGCTTAATTTATCTTCGTATTATCATACGCAAAGTGTTTAAAAATTATGGAATAAACTTTAAAGGGAAATCAAATTCAGAAAATAATTCTTTTTTTTTTGCATTAGTTTGCAGCCTGAAAGTCAAAGTTAATTGTCCTTGAATGAATCTTTATCTGTCGGATACCGAGTTTATAAATTACAGAACAAGCATGTTAGTTCTTGGTGGTCATTCTATTCAAAGTTGTGGAATGACATTTTGGATGGAGTTAGTTTATGTAAAGCATGTCGGACATAGTTAAATTACAATCAAGTATGGTTTAACTTAATTTAAGACACTAATCAATTACATTCCTAATTAATTACCATTTGATTTATATTACTCTATACTGTAATTTGTTTTAAAAAATGCAGTTTTTCATAATTTAAGAAACGTTTTTATCTAATTATCAGATATTAGATTTGTTAAGAAAAGTTTTGATTTTTTCACTATATTGTTTAAAATCGCTATTAATTTTTAGTTATGCATTTTTTACAAGCAATAGGCTGAAACAAACTTTTAATAAAATGATCTGTAAATAATTGTATTGCTATTTCAATTTGTCAAAATTTACGACTTGAAATAATTTATATAGAGATTATATTAAAATCTCTAAAAATGTGTTTCATTTTGGAAATTTAGAGAAGAACAGCGACCCCGAGATTTCATTACCTAGGGGGTCTCTAGAAGTTTTAATCAGTTTTCGACAGAGCCTCACATTCTTTCAAGTCGCAGGTTTAAAGAGGAAACATGTGATTATATTATGCAAAATTAAAGCATGAATGGTCAAATTATGGCTGTTTTTGTTTAAATGTAAAGAAACAAGTTTTAAAAAGTCGTTATTCGTATAAAATCATTTTTCTCTATGACAGCATCCAATTTCATGTCTATGGGAAAGCATGGAATCATTATTTTCTATGTAAATTAAAATGAAAACTAAATGCATTATAAAAGAAAATACATATTTTTTATTAACAGAAGAACACTGTTATGCCAATAGGTAAAAACATAGATAAAAACAAACTATATATCAAGAACATTTCTTCCTAAAATCAGCTCTGTTGCTGAACTGCATGAGTATTCAGTGTCATTGTAAAATTTCCTACTACAGGTTATTTTGAGAAGTTGTTTACAAAATAAGTCATCATGTCTCTTCTCAGATGAGTAAACAAATATACTTCCAACGGAGTAGGTTGAGCAGTATCCAGTGAATGTGCATTTGTTGTTTTTATACCTTTATCTCAATTATCTCAATATTTTTGAGATAACATAAATTATATCTTGAGATATATGTGTCTATCGTATGTCTATTGTATTGATGCGATACCTATATTCTTGTTTTATTGAATTAGATGCTAAATGCTTAGTAGAGAGAGAATATCTCCTTCTCAGTTTCCTCGTGTAATTTTCTATGTTATAGAATAACGTATGGTAACATACATACAGCATAATGTACAAAACACAAAATTCACATCAATTTAATATTGTTGAAAGCATACAAACTTCGGAAATTATCAGCCTTTTCCCGGTAATATCAAAACATATTAAACTTTGATTGATTACTATTTTCGACAGTTGACGTCATTAAAATCTGATAACTCAAAGGATTCCGATTTACCAAAACAGATGGCTAGTTAAACTCTATATGAGCGCCAAAATTTCATAAAATATGCGTCAACCATCATAGAATTTAACATGAACAGTAACTACAGTTTGTTCAAATCTCATTAACTGTGACTTCACCGGTAAATAATTGAAATGAGCTATGAATTCAGGATTATAATAATAAGGATATCTTGTTCTCTGCTTGACGTAAAGTAACAACCAATGGGAGACAATGAATTGCATTGAATAATTCCTCAGATGTATGAATAGATGTCCTTAAATAAAGTTCTTATTTAGGATTAGCACTGGGGTCATCAGTAAGGGCGCAGGCGTGTTCTGAGCTCTTTGACGAGCAGAGATTGCTCCTTGCGGGCCCCCTCCAGGACGCTCTTGTTCTCGACGGCCCTCCTGGCCAGATAAGGCAGCACCTCCCTCAATGTGCCATAGGGGACTGATTTGTAGACAGAAAATTCGCACTCAGCTAAAAAAAAAAGATTTAGTCATAACTGTATCGTTAAATTCTTAGGAAATCTTTAAACGAAATCGGAAAGCTTACACGATTCTGTCCTAATTCAGAAATTTTATACCTGGCAAATTGGACACCCGTGCCTTAAACAAGTGTGATTTGGAACTCTGAACTTTCTCATTAATTTTTATCTCGCTTGAAAATAACTTTTAATTGTAAGGATGAACTATTATTGATGAGCATATCTTCTAAAATTATTATCTTACAAAAATAATTTTTACATAATAAAAATAACAGTTTTATTTCTGAAACAATTTTATTATTACTTTATTTTTTTAATTTTATAAAATAATTCTTCAATTTTATAAAATATTTTTTTATTCTTTCATTTTATAAAATGTAATACAGAATTTGTAAAAAACATTAAGGTTATGAAACTAAAACTCATTCATCAAAAAAATTAAATCGCCTGCTTTTGCTAGTGTTAAAATAATGTTTGTTCAAATTTTCATTTGTTAATAAAATACTTTTTTATTCATCCACTAAAGTTCAGATACTATTTTTAAAGCTTGTAGTGGATGACTCTTCATGTTAGTACAATTTTTTCACATAGTAATTCATTAACTTGATATTTTTTTTATTTATTAATTAAAAACTAACTTTCCCGCTAAAAACTGACATTTGCCAACCCGTAAATGAGTTTTTCCATCACGCTAAGGAGGTTAGGTTTAACATGATTTCGGCCGATTATTTCAAATGATTCTGCCCATTTTCTCAATGTTTGATGCATTTAAAATTAATTTTTTTATTAGTCTATTTTTCGGATTTATTTTGAAGTAGTTACGAATTAAAATAAAATATAATAAAGGACAACAGAGATTTCTAATCTGTATTGCGTTAACTCAATTGGCGTAAAAAATTCTCGCATTTTCATTGCCCCAATTGGAGTTGAAATTCAACACCAATTAAATGTGCTCTGATTTATTTTCAAAGGGTGCGGACTTGATTTTGTTTTGACCAGTCATAATTTTTTGATAAATTATCGGTATTAATAGCAATTATTTAATAAAAAGTAACTAATATAAAAAATTTTCTTTGTTGACCTAAGTAGGAATTGGCTTAATTTTTTTATATTATTTGTTGAACAATAATTTTCTAGTAGATTTTTCATTTCAACTTTTATTTCGTACTAGCCGCCTTTGGCGACCAGTCGTTTCGCCAGTATTAATGCTCGTTAAAATTTTCATATAATATTTTATGTAGCTGTGTCTCATAACAGGTTTTTCACCAAAATATATTTAAACCAAACAAATTTTGATAATCAAATAATTCCTTTATAGTATTATTTAGTATAATTTTCTTCAGATGTTCTGTTCATTGTACTGCTCATCTTTCTCTTTCTATCCGTGCAATGATTGTCCTGGAATTGATATTTTACTTAAATGGTGGAGGGAAATTATTAATTCTAATTCTACGTTTTTATAGAATAATGAGATTCAAATTTTCATAAAGGTAAACACACTAAACAATTAAAGACACAATTGGTTTTCAAGAGATGCGAAAGTTTAAAAACAGCTTGGAAAATGCCGCGCACAGAGGAAATAATGGTGACACACACACCCTTCTTTTCTTTATTTTTCTATTCTTTTTTTCTTCTCTACTTTTCTTTCTACAAACCCTTTTTGCCCTCTGTTATTTTTTTGTTTCTTTCTTTATTACTTTATTATGACTTTATTTTGAGCAGACATAGATTAAATATCCATACAGACTAATAATAAAAGCAACTATTTTCTTTCTTTTTTAAACATCCCGTTATCTATGAATGAAAACCAACTGACTTCGCGTATTTCTTTCTAAACAAATGATAATTTATTACTTCCTGCTATCTAACTCAGTTGATGTGGGGGAAGGAAATGAAGATTTTTGGCGGGAAAGTAAGAAAAGTGTCGTTTTAACTATTTTCCACGCAGTTTTTTAATTTTTTTTCTCCATAAGAACCATCCTCGTGTCTTAACGAAAATGTTAAAAAAATAGCCGAATCGGTCAAGTCGTTCTCTAGTTTTGCGCTTAGCAACGCATTTCGAGTTGCATTTTTATTAATATAGATGATATACAGTGAATTTTCGTGCGTTACAATTTCAGCTTACTTATTCAATTAAATTTATGTTTTTTTATTTTATTAAATGAAAAACCCACTTTTAAAAAAGAATAGGCACTCTGCATTATTATTTAAAAAAATAATAATGCAGACTGCATTATTATTGTAAAGTCAATAACCTGAATTAACAATCAAATCGCCAAATGCAAACTTTAGATAACAATAGCCGAACAGGAATTTAAAAATAATTTTAAACCCAACATCAGAAAGGTAAAATAAAATGACAATTATTTCTTTAAATTAAATCCTATATAACAATTAAAACACAACAATATTTATTAAAATAATAATTAATCATGCATTAAACAAAATTTGTAAAATTTTGAAAATATGTTCATTTTTATATCAGTTAGACATATAATTTATATATATAAATTAATTTGAATTATGTAAAGTTAATTCCTATATTTATAGAAAAAGAGGTGACTAACCCAAGGGTTTGGATATCTGCTCGCACATTCCATACAGCTGACCAAAACTCACGAAACGACGATCCAGATTTTCAGCCTCCATTCTAGAAAAAAAAATGAAGCGACCATGAAATGAAATGAATAATGAAAGATAATGTGTTTGTGCATTAGAGGTCTATGAAGCAGTTGTTTTAAAAATCGAAAATTGCCAAATATATTGTGATTGATAGAATATGGAACTGGGTGCAATAATTTTAGTAAAGTTCCCAATTCAGATTGTTTTTCGTGTGTGGCAACAGTAGGATTTAAAAGGATAACGAGAAGCAGCTGGAGCAACTCAACTCGAAAGAAAGAAAAACAAGAAGGTGGACATGTTGGTCGGGGGACGGAAAAGATATCTTTGGTAGAACAGCGGATGAGAATGTTCAATTCAGTATTGGAAAGTTGTGACTGTATATAGTTTTTATTTTGTTTTATTAATTTGTGTTTAATGTGTCGTGCTGCTGTAACAAAATGAATAAAGGAGCAGCTGTAAAATCTTGGAGTGATCATTGAAGTTTCTCACTGATGATTATACGATACTTTGTTGTGAAACACTCATATTGGACAAGTTTTACTATTTTTAAGCATTTTATTTGAATTTTAATAAGAAATCAGACTAACTTCTTCTTTCTGATGATAAAAAATACATATGTCACATTTTGCATTCTAAATGGCAAACAAAACGGGGCGTACAGATTCTTTATACGCTCCGTACAACTAAGCCACAATAGATTTCTGGCCCACTTTACACAGCAAAAAAACTGGAGACATTTCTAACTAGTTTGAGATTTGTGCACACTCGATTCACCCACCGAGATTTGTTGATGGGGGACCCAGCAACATTTTGCTCAATGTGTAACAGTCCTATGTCTGTCTTACACATTCTGTGGAGTGTCCACGATTTTCTATAAAGCGACTCGCATGTCATTAGAAATCACACCCAGAATTGGGCGAGTTGCTATCCAAAAACTCGCATGTTGTCCTTTTTATTTTTTTTTAAAGATATTGGTTTTTATAATCATATATAAATATTAATCGCACTTTTTAGCACAGTACCTACCATACCTTAGACCATTCTTACGCTTTTTCATGACTCACAGATGCATGCTTTAAGAAATCTGGGTTTTGTAAACATTCCATATTTTAATTTTGTTATAAACTGATACAAATATTTTAAATTCGCGAATGTGGCGGAGCTTAGTCAAAAATGACTTTTGTGCCGTAAAACAACAAGTTGAACTCAACTCAACTTAACTACCTAAACTAACTTAAAAGTTAAAGAGAAATTTTGACATTTAACGATGACTTTCGAAAATATAATTTCGAAAAAATGATAAAAGAAATTTGTACATTATTTTAAAATTTTGAAGCTTTTTTTTTCTTTTTGTGAAAGCAATTTTATTCCAAATAAATTTTTGCCTTCTCGTATAAGAAATTTACAAAAATGAAGTATTATAAACATCAAAAAATACTCTTTCAAGATTTTGGCAAATTGATGATGATTAAAACAGTATGCTTCCTTTTTTAAAAAATCCTTTTATTATTTGATACGATATGAATTCAATTGAATAGATAGAATAGAAAAACCGGAATAGCTGGTAGTACGCAAATAAAGGGTGTGTTCAATCAATCAATAATACAATGAGGAAGTATCTGAAGAGGTTATTACACCGATTCTTGCTGTTATAATGTTAGGTTATCAAGATTTAAGTGATTTTTAATGGTGTCAAATTGACGGCGCACGAAAGAGGGAGAACTGTATTTCTGAAGTAGAGAGGAAATTTGGATTTTCACACCCTACCATTTTTAGAGTGTACTTCGAACACCAGGTTTCAGATAGAACTTCAAATCTCCGACAGTGGTCTGGATTGAAAAAAGTCTTGATAGAACGTGATCACCGACGCTTGGAAAGAATAATTATATGAAATAAACGTTCATCATTTCCTCAGATTTCAGTGGATTTGAATGCAGGCCCTTCAACAAGTGTCAGTGTGCAATGTATACTAATTGATATGATCTTTCGTAGCCGCAAACCATTTCGTGCACCATTGGTGACTCAACGACACAAAGCTCTGCACTTTAACTGGGCTCGCCAAATCCACCAATGGACTCTTAATGAATGGAAAAACGTTGTCTGGACTAAGGAGTCACGTTTCCAATAGTATCAGGCGGATGGCTGTGTAAGGGTGTGGAGAAACCCCAATGAAACTGTGGTTATCTCAAGCCTACAAAGAACTTTTCAAGCTGGTGGAGGCTCTGTGAGGGTGCAGTTGGCATAAAATGGGACCATTGATGTGTGTAGACTTGGTCATGACAGGAACGGCACTTTAATATCTTTTCTGACACTCTACATGTATTCATGTCCTGTGTGGATTCTGACAGACGCGGACAATTCCAACGGAATAATGCACCATCCCAAAGGTCTACAATAGCTACCGAGTGGCTTGAGGAGCACTCATCTGAATTTCTTTCCCTCTCTCAGCCACCTAATTCTCCTGACATGAACATTATCGATCATATCTGGAATATTTTGCAATGTTCTGTCCTTAGGACTTCTTCACCGCCTCGCACTCCCATGGCTTTGTGGACTGCCCTGCAGGAATCTTGATATGAACTGTCAACATAATATCCTCACAAATTAGTTTAATCTATGTCGTGTCCTACTGGGGCGTTTCTACGTTTTTGGGGGCTCTATACGATATTAGATAGGCGTACCAGTTTTTTTTTGGCACTTCAGTGTATTTCGGAATAATTGCTGAAATTAAAATCCTATTACGCCATTAAAGAAAAACAGAAGCATGAAATTGAATATTTTGAGGGATGAATTGATCAAATCTATGAATTGATCTCTTTTTTCAAACTCATCGAATTCAACTCTGATAAGAGAAACTTCTTTCAACTATTTCTTCTCCCCACTCAATTACTGACTCGTCTGTGCTTATAGTTCGAGTAACAGAGCTTAGAATCTTTAAAATTAAACGACAAAATTGGAGTCTTGATAGAGATTTTGCCACTATCCGCTAATAATTGGCTTCTTGTTCTTTTGTTTCGAAATTCTTCGCCAAAATCGATCCAGTATACGTTAAAGCTATTTGTAAAACTTTCTTCCTGATGTTTTAAAGCCAAAAATGTCTAAATCTATTATAAATATAAAAAATTAATCTATTATAAATATAAAATTTAACTGTTTAAATCTATTATAATATAAAAAAATGAATTTGTAAGGTTACAAATCCATTAAAATATTAAATGCTCGAATATTTGGCATTAAATTTATCATCTATTCTCAGTATTCTTTATGGCATACAACTTTATTGTGTATACAACATTTGAAACTCATCTGAATTTATCACAAGATTTATTTCGAATTATTTTTCGCATTTTTTTTTAAACCTAACCTTGTCGTAACTAAATTAAGATTAAATTCAGTCATTAGTGAAAGTGTCTTTTTAAGTCTGAAAGAAGATGAAGGAGTCTTCGTCTCTTACCTTTGGATGATGAGTCTTATGCTGCGTTCGTTGTGTGTTGCCGCTATGAATTGGCAGCGGGGCCCCACCCGGTCCAGCAGGAAGGATATCACCCTTCAGAGAAAAAAAGGAAGTCTTGTCAGTACATAGATGATATTTTACTTTTCGAAGAGAATACAAGGGTCGTCATTACACCAATAACAATTCTAAGAAATGAAGTGTCTTGTTCTGTACTTTGCAACCAATGCGCCAAGTTGGCGAGTCCCCTTTCTAGGATTGCTACCTTTTGTAATTTCGCAGGCCATGACCTGCAAGAACTAGATTGGAACATTGAACGCGATGCATACCGTTGATAGAGGGGTGACTTCGTGCCCCTTCTCATAGTCAAATAAACCACATTTTATAGAAGCATTGTTTTCATCATTTTAGCTACACAGTATTTTTTTAGTTTATTTTCATTAGTTACACCTCTATTATTAGTTCATTTCTCATCGTCATTTCTGGAGCCATCATCGGTCTACACATTATCTTTTGATGAAAATGCTGCTTCTATAAAATGCGGTTTATTTGACTATGAGAAGGGACCTGAAGTCACGGTAGGCATCGTGTCCAGTCTAGTTCTGGCAGGTCATGACCCACGAAATTACAAAAGGAAGCAACCTTAGAAAGGGGTCTCGCCAACTTGGTTAATTGGTAGCAAAATACTGAAAACGTTTCAAACTTACAAAAATTATTGACTGACTTGATTTTAATACAAATTATTCCTGTAATTCTAATCTTGAATGTATCATAAGTAATGAGCTAAAAGTTTTATTCAATTTTTTGCCCTCAGGGTTGATTCTTCCTAAAGGGTACCTCAAAAATGGGAAATAAAAAATTTTGCCACGGGGATTAATTCTCGTTGCTTTGTTGGGCACAGAATTGTAGTGAGATTAGCTATCCCCTGGCGTGGTAGCTTCCTGCAGGAGGTGTTGTACCGTGGCTGGTAGTGGCCTTTAGAACTCAACCTTATTACTCCTTATGCTGTCACAGCGTTCCGATCAGAATATGTGTGTGTTCACTTTACTCAAATACTTACAGGTGGAATAGGCTCGTTAGTGTTTACCCTAAAAAATACGGCAGCAGTTTGAACTCTTGACATTCAGAGAATATTATGAAAGTCGAGAGACAATCTTCTCTCAGAAAATTATGAGTAATAATGACATTTTTATTTATATTCTTCTCATAATTTCTTTGCTCAGAATATTTTTCTCTAAATAATACAGCAGAATATGTGTGTTTTCAACCTCATAAATATATTTGATACACTGAAAGGGGAAAAAAATCTTAAGCAAGCATTAACTTTTCAATTGTACAATAAAAGTGGTAAAATTTGAATGCGATAAAGAAGTCTGGCGAGATCTTAGTACAAGAACACTCTTCTTCACCTGTCGTATTTCTCGCTGGTCGCTTCGTAGCTCTCACAGATCGGGTCGGGCAGTCCCAGTCGCTGGGCTCGCTGGCGCTCCTGCAACATGTAGGCGCCCCGAACCATCTTGCCTCCGAAACACACTCCCAGACGCTCCATTAGTAACTCCAATTCGATCCGAACGCGATCATCAGCCTCCTGAACAGGAAACAGAGGGAAAATAAGATTTGATAATCAAAAACGTAGTTGAAAAGGGGTAGATATTCTCAGCCGGCTTTCTGGCACAGAGGTAGCGTGTCTTCCTCTTGTTCTGGGAGTCCTGGTTCGGGCATGGTTGTTTTTCTGCGTTCTATCTGTATGATGTGTGAATGTCCCCCCTTCTAAAAAGGGGCTGTGCCAGTGAATGTGATGAATGTGTAGCTGAAGTCGTACTCTTGGCCCTAGTTGACGCTACTTGAAACCAAGAGACGCATATCTACGGCTTAAAATCTGCTGATAGATCAACCGAGCTTGTTCATGGCAAGTGTCATAAGTAACAACAACGGATATTTTCAGGTATTGCAGTATAGCAAAATTAAAGAAGTGAGTCTGAAAATTGAACTCTTGGGGTAGCTTGTCTCAGAATGTTTTTCCTTGAGGTCAAATTAAGTTTAAAAGACAATAGATTAGAGTTCAGGAGACGATTTAAGCCTAATCAGTGTCTCTTGTTTCAAGTAGCGCCAGTTAGGGCCAAGAGTACGCATTAGCTACACACTCGTCAAATTCTTTTGCACTGACCCTTTTTACAGGGGGGGGCATATTCACACATAGAACACAGAAGATCAACTATGCCCTAGCCGGGACTCGAATACGGAAGGCTCAGATCAAGGGGAAGACGCGTTACCCCTATGCCAAGACGCGGGCTGCTTAGTACACAACAATACATTTGTAGATACTATGAAAGCCCGGAAGGAAATTATTAATATTCTTAAAGAATACCTGAATTCTGTAAAAACAAGGAAATACACACAGATTCGTAAGAGCCCCTAGAAAAACTGGTTGATAATCGTCAAAACTGTGCCTCGCTTGTATTGGCTTAACCTTTTCGGTACCACCTGACCGAGGCATGAGAAAGTGTAGTAGTTGAACAAAAATTGAGTCTGTCCCCTGTTCTCTCTCTTCTTTTTCCCACTTATTATTTTAGTACTGTTATAACTATCGTGAACCACATTTCAAAAGTACACATTTTTTTTTCAGTTAAGGCTACCAGGGACCTTTAAAATAACTTTTTGCAATTTTTACCTTAGCAATTTGATATTTTACAGGCATTACGAGTAACACTATAGGAGATGGCACACAAAGTTTTAAAGCATTATATTAATTTATTTAAGAGTGAGAGGGGTTAATATAATAAAATATTAGCGATAAATAACATTAATGAAAAATGTTCCATGCCCTCCAAATTTGTTCGAAAGCAATTCAATTTTTATTATTACGTACTCTAACCCTTTTGAAACAAAAGTGACATTAAACTTGAAGTATAAAACAATAAAACTAACCAATATAATAACTTAAAATTACATATTTTTTTAAAAAAAGTTTAAGTAGTTTTGTGTTATTACATTGATTAATTTTGATAATTCATACTCAAACTTCAAGATTAATCCCAACTTTTGTTTCAAAAAGATTAGAGTAAGTAATAATAAAAATTATTCCGCTTTTGAACAAATTTGGAGAGCATGGAACATTTTTTTATTAACGCTATGTATAGCTAATATTATATTATATTAACCTCCTTAACTCATAAATAAATTAACATAACACTTTACAATTTTGTGTATCATCTCCAATAGTGCTACTCTTAATGCCTGTAAAATTTCAAATTGTTAAGTTAAAAATTGCAAAAAAATCATTTGAAAGGTCCCTGGTCGTCTCAAAATCATGTTTTAAAGAAATTATTATTAAGTTTTTAGTGTAAGAAAGAAGAATTTTTTTAATTAGGTTTTAATCTTCTTTGATTAGAATTTTTAGTGTAAGAATCTAGAAAGTCGCAAAGTCGGAAGTGCAGCTACTCTTCGAACGTTCCGTCCTCGAAAACGTTCATTTTTATCTCCAAGATCAAGATCAATGACTTGGCAGCTATTACTAATCTCTGAAGGTCTATCAGGGCCTTGGTAGCCTGGTAATAAGTTCTCGGCTCGTGAGCCTTAGGGTTTCAGGTTCGAGACTCCATTCCACCAAAGAACCGTCGAGTAAAGGGGTCTGTTGCACGTTAAATCTGTCAGGTCAAACGTCCTCCCACTGGTATGGAGAGGAGGATGCAGTTCAAATACCATCCTCGTCATCTGACCTTGATTTAAAATTACTAGGTCCGTCCCCAAATAGCCCTGTTGTGTTGTGACTAATGGCACTTGCCGTGGTTACGATGAGCAGATTTTAAGCCTGAGAAATGCGTCTCTTTGTTTTACAAGTAGCGCCATCTAGGGCCAAGAGTACGACTTAACTACTCTCACGTCACAACCCTTTTTAGGGAGCAGACAACATTCATGGAAATTCATTTACACATCTCAAATCGTAATTTAGATTCGGAACAGAGAACGATCCCCTCTGACCCAGTACCCCCAGTGATATTATTCGCGATATGGAGGACTTTGTTACCACGAACTGATTTAACGAGCGCCAGTCGCCATACACTCGGGGAATCTTTTTCCTGGTGAGTTTCGAACTCATAACCTGAGAAGTACGAGTCCCACGCTCTACAAACCAGGCCATCCAAGAACAAAATAGCCATAGCGCTGCTTTACAAGGGGACGTTTATATAACTGAACTGTGAATCTCTCTTTTCAATCCTAATACTAACATTGCATGGATTTATGATTAGTAACACTGCAGTGGTATATAAACATAATATGCAATACTCCGATGCAGAAACATTTGATAGCAAAAGTACTCGTCAGATGTCTTAATCATTATAACTGGGTGCTTCAAGTGTAGTTTTTGAAAGCAGAATGAGTAAAGAGATAAATATTAGTTGACCTTGAGGTAGCACTGGTAGGTGTTCCAAACGACCGGAACACTTGAGTTGAAGGCAGCGGCCGCCCCTAAGGCAAGGGCGCTCAGTCCCTCGTTGAGGTAAGTAGCTTCTGCATCCACCAGAACTCTCACGCCCTTCTGATCAGCTGCCTGAAGTAGAAAAAAAGATTCAGCACTCAAATTAATTGATTTTTAAAAAAATATTGTGATGGATTTTGTGTAAATTAGATATAAATATTGTAAATATGTATGAATTTTTGAGTAAATTAGATGTAAATATTGTAAATATATATGAATTTTTGTGTAAATATTACAAATATTAGTAAGTAGTTTAATTTATATAATTAATTGAAATGGAATCGCGTGTCAGAAAGGAAGGCCGTTCTAAAGGGATTTACAACAGAAGATCACCATATTTGACTAATTTGACGATTTAGGTGTGTTAGCGACATAATGAGGTCGCTAATGGTTTCTATTACACACTAAAATACATAGGAGAAGCTAAGAAATAAGTATTTGTTCTTAGAATATTCGAGGAAGTTACACAATTGCAAGGAACGAGGACTCCATTTTTGAGTTTGCCTCGCCCATTAAAATTCGCGGCTTAAGGAGGGGAATCAGATCGGTTCAGGGAACGAGCTGCGTTAGTTGGCTTAGCTTGAGAGAGCGTCTTTTCTCTCGTTGACGTGCGTTGACGTTTTGTAGTTTTGCTGTTACCCGAAATTAGTGGATTAAATAGAGTTAATTCACTGTGTATTTGTAGCTTGGGTTGTGTATGTTTAATACGCGTTTTCAGGGACAATAAAATCTGCATCTTCGCATATTTCTTGTGTGAGCATTTTTTTCGTAACAATATTCTTACAAATTGGTATAACACTCTTATAACTATAATAAATATCTGTTTCTTAGAGAAATAAAATTAAAACTTGTAAAACAAACCTTTTTTATTATATAAAAGATAGAATTATTAAGATATTGATTTAGCAACAAAATCAAACTGGCGAAAGGGGTCTCCCCAAAACTTTCTTTCAATAAAAGGGTAATCCCTAAAATGCCTTGAATAGCACTGGTTTACAACAGTTACGAAATATTAACCTTTGACGTGAATTCAGTGTTTTTTCTGAATCAATCATATAATCCGTGGGGTGTGTTTTGGTGATTAATCGAGGCGAAAATCGAATTTAGATTTTAGATGAGTTTTCCTGCATACGATTGAAACAAAAATTTGACCAAAAATTACATTTCAGTCACAAAATTCCGTACCAAATTTAGTGTATTTAAGCAATCCCGATTTCAACTTATCGTGCTAACGTCCTGCCATAGGAGTAGCGCGTCTTTCCTGAGAGCTGGGCTGGTTCGGACATTGTTGTTCTTCTATTTTCTATCTTTGAGATGTGTGAATGTGCCTCCCTGTAAAAAGGGCTGTGCAAGCGACTGTGGTGAGTGTGTAGCTAAGTCTTACTCATGGCGCTAGTTGGCGCTGCTTCAAAACAAGAGACGCTCATTTCGGCTTAATGTTGTTGTAGTTGTTACTTATGGCACTTGCCATATTGTACTAGCCCCTTCGCTGATATAGCAGTAGATTTAAGTCGAAAGGAGCGCCTCTTGTTTTTGAAGTAGCGCCAACTAGAGCAATGAGTACGTCTTATTATACACTCACCGCATTCGCTTGCACAACCCCTTTTTACAGGGGGGGCACAGTCACAAATCTCACAGATAGCACACAGAAGAACAACCCTGCCCTGACCAGGACTCGCACCCAGGACTCACAGAACACGAGGAAGACGTGCTAACTCTGTGCCAGAAAGCCGTCTTTCGGCTTAATGTTAAAGTTAGAATGATTATTTGCAATTTTTTTTGCTGTACCCTGAAAATTTTATAAACCGCCTGTTTTTCAAAGTTTCAAAGGTTTTCTAGAGCAGAAAACATTAGTAAGTACTTTTCCCACATTCTTCATTATTCTATTTTTGGAATGAAAAGTCTAATAGTAAAATGAAGTTAATCGTCTTATAATATAGCTCTTAAATAGTTAAAATCGTATTCGATAGGAGAAAAAAGAGAAAATAGAAAAGAAACGAATAAAAATTTAATTCTCATGTCACCCACCTGGCATATACTTCTGAGTCGTCCCACTGCTCTGGTCAAAGCATCCTGGTCATCTTTGGTCAAGGCCTCGAATGGCCTCATCTGTGGAAAGACGCATTTTCATGAATGCATCCAATTCATATAATACAAGTCCCTGAACTGGTATAAATTAAAGTATAATGGTTAAAGTAAGGTACACAGAAGGTAAAATATGATTTTGTATATTGTCCTTTCGTAAACTTATCTGTCACACCTATTTCGGGATCTTTTTCTTTAATACTGCAATGAAAGGCTGATACTTATTGCCAGAATCCCTGTAATAATCTTATGTTTAAAATAAATAAATATTCAAATATTTAAAACTACACCAGAAATGGTCTCATCAGTAGAAAGAACATCTTGCACAAATACGAACATCTGCAAAGACCACCACCTTAACTAGATATTTTCCTCATAAACATCATTGGCCCCAGTGGACTGGTAGTAAGGTTTCAGATTCGAGAACCGATTCCACCAAAGAACCGTCGTGTAAGGGAGACTGTGACATTTTAAATCCATCAGGGACAAACGTCTTCTCTCTGGTATGGAGGGAGAGTGGGTGGTAGTTCAGGTGTCGTCCTCGTCATCTAATTTCGGTTCAAAATTACGAGGCCCGAGCCAAAATAGCTCTAGTGTTGCTTTACAACAATTAGCATTACCAATATTTTTTGGACATTTTCTTATCCAACACTGCCGAGGGGGTGAAGTCACTAAATCTAATCACTCAGACAGACTGTTCCGAAACATCCGTAGACTCACGGATAAAACTGAATGATTGAACCACCACGAGAGAAACAAACACGGAAACTGTGGTTAAGGCCTAAGAGTCATCACGGCTACGGCTTACCTATGGAAGTACGCACCATGATTCATGGGAGATAGACAATCCCCAACTTTTTCGGTACCCACCAAAGTAATGAGAACCAACCACCATACCGAAAGCTAAGTATCCTCCTTTTTGAAGTTCTACCCCATGCGATCTCTATATATGCCAATCCACTGAAAGTATACTTATCCAAAATTCTTATGTGCCTTCAAACACCATTAACTGCTCAGCAAACATCCTCTAGATTTGTTCGCCAGACGGGGATCCCTTCGTAACGAAGCAGTCGAATTACTGATGTTAATTGGATAGCTAGAGCAAACTACATATACTATTGATAAATTTAGTAACTAATATTCTTTATAGTTTCTACGAAAATGAGGACGATAAATTCATACTCCGCAAATCGCATACGATCTATGAAGAATATTTTCGCTCCCCATCAAATATATCAAAATGCAACAAAATTTTTAATAAAATAATGATAAAAATTATACAACTTGGAATAATCAATTGCAAACAACAACTTTCGCCTTTTAAAAAATTTAGAAACTTTTGTGCGCCACTAAATATCACATGGGCGCTTAAGGCCTAATCACACGGCAAAATACCGTCTACACTTTCTTCGATTTATGCCCGTAGGCAACCGGTAAAACTTGAAAATGTAGACGATAGTGACGGAAATATCATTTACTTACGAAATTCAACCAATCATGTGAAAATTTAACAGTGACGTAGTGTGCCGAGAATGACTCGATTGACGCTAACTTAGTAGCAGCAATGAATTAAAAGCGATAAATACACCATAACGTACACCTACGTTTTTAGTTTACCAGACAGCAAATGCTCAGGTGACGCCACTTTCGTGGTCGTTTGAAAGTGTAGACGGTATTTTGCCGTGTGATAAGGCCTTTACAGAAGTAAGATACAACACATTATATACTGAAATCACAGACAGAACAGAATGAGAACAACCATTCCCGAACCGGGAATCGAACCCAAAACGTCTTGATCACTGTCAAGACACTCTACCCCTGTCTTAGGACATCGGCCAGCCAACATTTGTCTTTCACTGATTATTAGTTGTTTTATATCACCCCACAAACACCATCACTAGAAAAAGGAGCAGAAGCAAAATGAGAGATTTTACAATCTCGAGAAAAGGCTTTATTTCTTTTCTTCTGTTTCGCTCATAGATATAGTGACAATACCTAACTCTATATTATTGTACGACATTTATACCTTATCGTTTTATATTCTAAATGTCACAAAATATCAGAAAGATGCCATAGCATAGAACGTATGCTTATAGAAAACTGTATTCACATACAGATACTTGACATCCATACTTATTCAGTTTTGACACAAAATTCATCCTCTAAAATAAACGAATGAAATTATTTCACTTTTTGATGCCTTTATTGCTGCGGCAAATTTTTACAATTATTGTGGGAAATATGACTCGTGCAAGATCCAAAATTAATAACATTCACCTTGGATAAATTCCAAATCCGATCACTGTTGACAAGATGTACATCGAACTAGAAGAACTAGCTGAAGAAAAATAGATGTCAACTGTCAGGAAAGAAATACTGTATTTGCGTGACAAATCAGTGCTTCTATACAAATTAGGAGGGTGGGATTATAACCAGCATCCCACCCTCCTAATTTCAGCCAGCAATCAACTCGAATCTTTTACAAACTTCAGCCAGCATCAACTCGAATCTTTTAAATTTGCTAACATTTGAATTAAATACCTTTCTTCTAAAATATAGTTTTTGTTCAAAATTTATCTTTTCATTCAGTTCTTCTAACTAACCTGCACGGAATTTCCTCCCAATCCTTCAGCGATAGCTTCAACGACTCTTTGCCTGCAATCGTCCGCAAAGTAGCAATCTCCGACCTGCACCTACAGAAAAAAAAGAGACATTTATTTCAGTGTGACTTCTTTTTCCCTTCAACAATTACATGCACTTGAACCAAGAATTTTTATGTCTAATTTGAATAATTTGTGAATTATTGTGACGGATCAGCAGGTTCCTTGTAGTGAGTGTATGGTGTGAAGACAATCAGCAGGCCTCAGTAGAAAACAACAACCACGTTTATTTGACACGAAAACATTAACACAAATACGAAGAATATACAGATGACAAATATGTACTGCCGAGACGAACACACAGCTGCATACTATCAACAGACAGCAGCACAAAGGTAGAAATCGACTACAGCACACAAAGCGGCCAGACAAAATCCAGCAGGAGAGGGAATCCTCAAAGTTTCGTTCTGCAGGCACTCCAAGCGTCTGAAGATCTCACTGTCTCCTCGCTTTAGCTGCCGATTCTACCACACGCCTGGCTATTCCACGCGTTGTATTTATTACTGTTGTATTTATTTACACAATAGACAACAGGATTCGGCACACAGCATTTCAGCATTCGTTTGAGCTTCACACAACGCTGGCATTCCGTCGTTCCTTCTCTATCCTCTCGAAGATTCGTTGCGCGTCTTCTACTCCAACTCTGCCTCCAGTTTAATTCACTCACTTCTGTAGTTTGAGATTTCCGGCCTTTCATAGAAGAAGGCCGAGAACCTTCTGAGCCAGTCAGAGCGCATCTCAGTTTCTTTTAGACGGATCGTTAAAATTCTCGAAATTTCCAGCAATATACATTTTGTCGTCAATTAGCCAAATGTTTGCCAAGTTTGTAGCCAAACTCTGAGATGACTGAAGAGGCACCCGCTCAGTACGCTACAGGGCTGATCTTAAAACGGTTTTTCTTACAGTGACACTATTCGTGTTGGGAAGCAAAGTTACAGGGTTGTAACATTAGTTTGAAAACGAAATTAAATTTTTATTTACAAACAATGTTTCTAAGTTCTGAAAAATAATAAGAAACCAATTATTTAAGAAGATTGTTATTTCAAGCTGTTGGATTTTAATAAAATGACATTGATACAACAGATTCTAAGAAAAAATTGTAAAAAATACCCTACTTAACAGATTATTGAAACTATGACTACTAAATTTGGCACTTAATTATGTCTTAAGTATAGAATCATCAAAAAATGCTTGGTTAAATTCTTAATTTAATCAGAATTTTAACCTTTTATCTCAATATTATATTCCTATTATTGCAAAATCTGTTTTAAATTTAATATAAAAATTCAAAAAATAAGATTATTTGTTGTATCACTTTTATTTCCTTTCAGTTTTTTCTCTCATCTTAAAAAATTTTTTAAAGTATTTTTTTCAATAATCTTTTTTTTCTATCGAAACTTGTTAGCACAACGATTGAGATGATAATGATCATTTTATTTTGTGTGTACACGTTATCTGTGAGCGATTGAAACGTTATAATTAAGAATAAGTTTTTAAAAAAACATATATACACCACAAAAAAATTGAAGTCTGCTATCTTAAATTTCAAGTTAAATTGTGGAGACATTTTTTATATCGTAAGCCATAATCGGTCATTGAGGAACTGGACCATCTGAAATATTTGGTAAAATATTGATTGAGTTTTGTTCCATAATTTCTCTGTTGAAGGATAGAAATTTTTGATGAGTTGTTTAGAGCCAGAAACCAATCTTTGAAACTCAGAATCGAAACGGAGACGTTTTGCGTTGAACGTTGACGGTTGTGATTCAGAATTAAAGTGGACACGTTCTGTGTTTGAAGTAGAGTGTTGAGATAGAAAATCTGCAACACACTGCATGCGTTTATGCTTTCTCCGTTACCGTTGTAAAGCTGTTTTATGTTCATGTTTAATTCGATCAACTTCTAATTTTAAATTTTCATCATTCGTTTTTGTTGAGTGATGGTTTTGTCATTTCAATGCTCTGCGATTTTGATTTTCTAATCGATTTATTTCTTTAGCTCTCGGCCTCTGTTTGGTCTTCCGTTCCCTTTCTTTTTTTCTTTAGACTATAGATCTTTTCCTTTGAGTTCTGTGTTTATAACACAAATAAGTTTACTATTTTATTGCAAAAAATATACAAGCAAAATGCATTATTTTGAAATAAATGTTACTACATTATTAAAACTGTTACTAATTTTCTAGATAATATTAGAAATCGCACACTGAAAGATCAAATATGAGAGAAAAAAGAAAATGATGATAAAAAAGATCAATAACATGTATTATTAAAATATAAATAAGAATGAATCCTTAAAATTATTACAAACAAATTTATATTGTGTTACTTTAATCAGGAATGGATTATTAAATAGCAAAAATGAATAAAACCCCTAGAATCCCCCCCCCCTAAACTCGATAGTTTTTTAGCGGTATTTTAAAGTATTTCAAGTTTTTTCTTTCATTAAATTTAAGAAGACTCTGGGATAAAATTCCTAGAAATTGCAATGAATCATCATATAAATGTAGGAACATTATAAATAAAACAAAATAATAAAATATAACATTATTCCAACAACATTCCTAGTTGATAAAATTCATGCAGCAAGTTTTATGTTATATTGTTATATAATTCAAAAATATATTTTGTTTTATAACTTTTTATATAAAAAAAATCCAATCTTATCCCTGAATATTATTTAGACTGAGTTAAGGAAAATGTTGTTCTTTAATTATATGATTTTTATATTTGAGGTATTAAAACTAATTCTTTTGTTAGTTACTTACAATTAAATGCTTTATTTCTTGAAACTATTTATATTGAGATTAAATTAAAATTATAGTTGCATAATATAAAAATTGGATAGCTTACGATACTTGCACTGCCGGTGGGCTTATATCTACACGGGTTACACGAGAGGAAGGGTTATGTTTTAATTAGCATTTTTTTTTTTTTTACTGAACATTTAGAAATTCTCGCTCACCACTAAGTATCATACGAGACTTACTGAAGTAGACAACGCATTACATAAAGACATCACATAGAACAGTTACTCGCGCTTCACATTCGACTCCAGATCACGGGGAAGACACTCTACCTCTGAGCCAGGACGACTGCTTTAATTAGAATTTGGGTGGGCAATGCAAGAAATCACTATTTATAGTGGTTGGAAAAAGAAAAACAAGCATTTCTCAATGAATGCAAACATTTCCTTCACTCACCAGCAATCTCGCAGGTAGGAGGCCGGAGAGCTTGAGCTGTATCATCGGGGAATCAGAACTTCCGGCAGACATATCGATGGCCCCCAGGATCCTTCGGCAATTCTCCCGGTACACAGCCTCGCACCTGTTAGTAAAAAAAATAGCATTTACCAAACAATGGTTAATTTTTTTACCCGTATATGAAGATACGGTTTAAATATAATTAATACAAAATAAAGAAAACCAAACATAAATAAAAATGATTTTCTTTGTACCAATTGCCATAATATACATTATATAAAGAAAGCTTTCCCCAGCTATTTAGAATGTCCTAGCAACACCTGATAAACTCTGACAGCCAAATTCGTTGTTTGATTGAGATAAAAACTGTTCACAGAACTGTACTTCTACGATCCATAGTTTTTGAGAATAAAACAAGAAAAAATTTATTACGTCATATCCGGTTTAAGAAAAAAAAACTTTATTCGGCTACTAGATTGGACGTCGGGGTCTTGTTTCATATCCATCTGGCTTATAATTCTATCGCCCCATACTCTTCCATCAGGGAATTGGTTGTTAGACGAACAATACTTGTGCATCAAGAATATGGCGAGAGTATGTGAGCTTGTGGTGATGTTGATTGTTTTATTTAAAGCGGCTGAGGTCTTTTGTTGCTTGTAGAGGGTGCCAGAACAGCTGTACGAGGTTGCGTATGAAGGTTGCTGATCGCATCCCGGTTACCATTAAGGCAGATGCGAATTGCCCTAGACTCGAACTCGCAATCTGAGGATTTGTAGACGAATAACATAACGAAGACCAAAAGTGACACTTCCGTCCGAGGGATGTTATCTGGATTAAAAAACTTTCATCACAATAGATTTAAGTAATCAAATTAGTCTTCTGATCGGTTTTCTGGAGTCCTATTATCTGATAACTTTGCCATACCATGAGAAATTTGACAATTTTTTATGAAAAAATATATAAATTTCAATTAAAGGGCACATAAAATGTTACAGCTCTAAAACACAAATTTATTTAATGATATTTTTTTAAATATGTATTGCTATTGCACAAAAGTACTCTCACCCTTTCTCACCAATGTCCTCCTCCATGGTAGCGGCCAGCATACAACGCATTCCTGCGTTCGTCACTTTATGCATACACTCGCGCAATTCATCAGGTGTTTCTCCTCCCACGAACTGGGCATAGAGGGTGCGTTTAAGCAGCAAGCGAAGGCAGGTTTCACCTCCCACACGTTCCAGTCCCCGCATCAGCTGTGAAACATCGTCAATGGTTAGAAGGGAAGGAAAATCAGTTTATATTAAAAGGATACCAACAGCATGGGAATAAAATGCAT
>JAOUZG010023451.1:3906518-3971118 GCA_026289955.1 Argiope argentata | reverse complement strand
ATATATATATATATATAATTGCAAAAAAGCGGGATGTTTTATTTATATATGGCTTTAAACTTTGTAATTCTGTATTATTTGCAGTTATCCTATTCCTACTATTAGTTCACACACGTCCTATATATATTTATATATCTTGTTCAAACTTTCTGTAAATACTTCTCCTGATAAAATACAAACTTCTGTTGATAAAATACTTTTTATTCATCCACTCGAGTTTAAATATTTTTTAAAACTTGTAGTGGATGACACTCGATCTTAATACATTTTTTCAATTATTATTTCAGTAATTAAATTTAATTGATTGTTAATACTTTAAATAGAGTTTTAGCAGTTTGTAATGAAAATTTAAATCAATTGGCAGGAGTTCAAACGGTAAAATACGAAGATATCAATGTTTTTCACGTGAAATTGAAGAATGCCAGATCGATTCTAGTGAAAATCAATAATTATTTTAATATTAATTGTAATTATTTAATAAAAAGTAACTAAAAATTTTCTTTGTTGATATAAGTAGGAATAGACTTAATTTTTTTTTATTACTTGTTTTCTATGTGTGTTTTAATTTGTTAGGTGGCTTGTGTTCCTCATATGTTTTTGGTTCATGCTCTTTGTAAATAGTATTATCTCTGTAGTGTTCTTATTTAAAAAGATAAACAAATAAAATAAGAATAATCAAAATATCGTTCAAACGAATTGCATAATTTGGAACACTTCTTCCTACTATCGAGAATGCACCAAACAACAGTGATCTTCTCTTTATTTTATAACAGACTGCATAATGAAATATCTGTATTTTTGAAATACATTCACTGAAAGTATTTCTTATAATAATATTGTTTTATTTATTAGATCAGCGCCATCACTGTATTCAGTGAACTAATAAGTAATTGTTTGGAAGATATAAAATAAAGGGATCAATCTAATTCAATTTTTCTTATTTTACCTCAAACTTTTTAATTAAATTTGTTCTTAATTCGCTTTTTAGTATTTTCCTAGCTGATAATAGATAAACATCATTTTTAAACTATCAGATAAGATTTGTAAACATGATTTCGGATTCAGTGGGTATCAATGGAACTGAAATATTTTTCCAGTTCTCTTATTCGTTCCTGAATGAAACACCTCACCCGTGAAATCAGTTTCAAACCTGAGAGCCGAACCTGCTCTGGGTTAGCGAGCATTGAATTTCATTAACACCCTTAAATTTCGATGGTTCATTCAACGCGGATGTGGCCGGGGAGATAAAATTTCGAACACAAGTCATCTTCTCTCATCCATCTCCCATCCGGACTGAGGTGATTTCTACAGAACAACAATGTTTCGACCCGTTTTGTATCTGCTGCTTGCGGTTTCTTGCTGTGCGCTGGATTTGTTTTCTGTCAAAGGTAGACCAACTGGAGTTTCTCTGAGACCACGAAATGTCAGAAGCTCTGTGCGAACAACACCAAAGTTTATGCCATCAACCGCAAACAAAGCTGAGACTCGAAATTTTGAAGAAACCCAAACTGAGACGACTTTGAAAGACAGTTTGGTTGAATATACAAAAGTTTCAGAAAATGGAACAAACTTAAATCCGCTGCCAAAACAAAATGCAACAGCAGATGAAGTTGGATTATCTTCAGACGAAGAAAATGAAAATTTGGTGTCCAATAAGACAGAAATGGAGTTCAACAAAACTGTGTTGCACAATGAGGCTGGATTTGAGACTGTTGTATTCTTGAGTGACGTCCTAAAGCAAAGAATAGAATTAAATGAAACTGGAGACATTTCAAATGATGTAAATCATCAAAGTGCTGAACTAATCGAAAATGAATTACCAGAGCAAGATATTATTAAACAAAATACGTCGGCAGATGGCACAGAAATCCAAACAGAAGCCTCGGATGATAATATAGAAGAAATCGCAACATCTGATAAACCGGAGGCACTTCAGAAAAGTGTCCAGAAAAGAAGCATTAGGAATCTATCTCCAGGAGAAGAATTTCTGCTGTCTGTCGCCAACTTTGAAGATGCCCAAAGCAATGACTGGCAAAGATTACCTTACTTGATGAACCTTTTCCAGAGCGGAAAATTAAATATCGCCAAGGGAACTAAACCTCTGGCCGAAAGAAAAGATGGCGTTAATAGACAATCCGAATGGCCAATCCAGATGCTGGAAATGATGAAAGACTTTGAAGAAGAAGAAGAAGACAGATCTGACGAGACGGACAAATCAACGAGCCTCCTCTCCAAGTGGTCATCAGATCCCATGAGTCTAATTTTATCGGCCATCATTCCTATTTCTGTTCTCATAGCTGCTGTACTCCCCATCTTGTCCGATCAGTTTACTGCTGGTATGTACATGCCCACAGTATCTACAACCGCAACAGGTGATAGAAGTGTTCGAAAGCTGGAGGACAAGAACACCACAGAGTTCTTCGTTCCCCTTCTGGAAAATCTCGTTATTTCAGGTGCTCAGACTTTTAATAACATCACTGAGGAGAGATATAACGAAACTAAAACGAGATTTTTAAAAGAGACCTTCGAGAGAGTGACCTTGTTTGTGAATGATAGGTGGAAAAGTTTGGTCAATAGATTTTCCAAACAAAAGATTTCATGTGATCAAAAGAACTGCACAGCTCCAGTTGTTCATTAGAATTTTCCATGGCAAATTGCAAGACTTTTCTAGAATTCCGTGTCTTTAAAGGTGGACAGTATTTTTTGGGGCCACAGGTGATATTCTTTAGTGGAAATTTGTATGATCGCACATTCTCTAAAGTTCCTATTTTTCATTCACATTTGTGTTGTCCCGGAATTTCATCCTTGTTCATAAAACTGGGAATCAATTATGTCATTGAAATTGATAGAATCTAATATTCACATTGAAAGAATTAATTTGGTGCAGTTAAAATATGATTTCATAAAATTTCTTACTTAGTATTGAATTATTTAAAGAGTAAGAGGTTTATAATTTTTATGATTTTGAAATAGTTTTTTAAATATTATTTTACAATTGTGATTATTTTTAGATACATTGCAGAATTCATTATTTAATATATTTTATCATTTATAAGAAACTAGGCTGTAGAGTGATATTTGATTTTAATTATTTATAATATTTTAACTTATATTTATTTCTTGTTTAACCTTTTAAATTCGATTATTTAATTTTAAATTTTATATAATATTATTATAGTTTATTTTCATGAAATCTAAAATATACCTACATTTTATAGTATAAAATAATTCATGACATATAACGATAATAACCCCCTTCCTCTTTTTGTTCTTTTTACTCAATTCATCCTTGAACAATTTTAAATATTACTAATTTCTTCTTGCATGCAGTCCTACTTTTGTAAGAGAAAAATGTAAGAAAATATTTTTCTAAAGGTTGTAATATTTGTTATATAATGATAAAAGTGCAGTTGTTAAAGCTTATTCTAGTCAATTATTCCCAAAAATTTCACTTTGACATACTTAGATATTAACACATTATTTACCAATGTTAATGCATGATATTTTCTGGGGTTTTTTTTTTATCAATTAATGTTTTCAAAAAACATGAACACGTGTTCCATTTCTTTAAAAAAAAATACAGTTGTAAATATGCTAATAAAAATATACACTAATATAAATATAACAAGTATAATTAAAAATATAGTAGTAAATAATATGCTATATATAAAATGTAGATTTAGATCTCAATGTATAATTATATTAACTTAACACTATAAACTAAGAAGTAATATTTATTAAAATAGTTTTTTTTCTCTCCAAATCGAATAGCTCTCCAGTAATGGGATTTTTAAGAAATTCGAATAGATCATAGAAATGAACTTTAAACAAACAAAAAATATATCAGTTTTATCATTTCTTTGAATATTATACTTTATATGTATTAGCGTTGTTGTCAAAATGAACATTCTGAATTCATGCATATAAAAATTTTGGGAGTTGTAGAATGTTTGGCAAATTACAATCTGTAAAATTTTAAAATTCGAAAATTTTCCGATGCTTTTAGATTACTTTATAGCTTTTGTTATTTCTCTCTGTGACACTGTAAATTTTTCAAAAAATTTCATTTTAATAAAAACATTAAATAAATATCGAATGTAATTTCAATCATTAATTTCGTTTTATTAATATTATTTTGTTGACTCATAAACGCAATGACTTAAATCAATGAAATTCGTTGTGTGTGTGTGTGTGTGTGTGTGTGTGTGTGTGTGTGTGTGTGTGTTCACATTTTCAATCTTAATAAAATAGTTTTTATTCAGCCATTCAAGTTCAAATACCTTTTTCTAAACTTGTAGTGGATGACACTCGATGTTAATGCAGTTTTTTCAAGTTGTTATTAATTTAGTTAGTAATAATTTTCAAGTTATTCATTATTTTTTTATTAATTAATTAAGAACACATTTTCTCGCCTTTATATTAATTCTTTTTAGTAATTGCGATTGTTAGATCGGGATAACTTGATTGGTAGGGCGTTGGATTCGCATCCCTTGTGCAGCGAATTCAAACCTGGTTGGCATTTAGGGTACTGAGTCGAAGGGGATCGTTTTTCGGGTGCTCAGGGGTCCATACCCTCCGAAACTATTGCAACATTTCTTCCATTTTAAAGTGGAACACGAGAACAAAAATTGGTTTTATTTAATAAGAAGAACTAAAATTAAAAAATTCTAATATCTAAAATAAGAATTGATTTTAAAAAATTGTTCTTTATATTACTCGTTCTGATTTCGATTGATTGCATTGACTCATTTCGATTTCAATTGATCCACTATACATTTAGTAAACATGTTAGATTCGCTCCAAAAATATATAATTCATAACTATTTACAATGTCATACAAGTTATTCGCGGCTTTGTCTAAGGTCCAATATTTTACGAGGATGGGTATGTCCTACACAATATTCCATTATCTTCTTAAAACAAAAGAAATTTCATACCGCCTTTGGGCATAGCGGCCTTGATTAAGATCATGGCAGCCTGCAGGTACCGGGTGTAAGGGATTCCATTCTTGACTCTGACGGGGACAGAGTCCTCCCTCCTACTGGGTCCCATGGTTGTGTTGGTCAGCATGGACATGCAGAGGGTCATACCTGGAAACCACGTATATTGCATGCTGCGAAAAGAAAACCAATCCTATTAAGCGAATTTTTACAACCATTGCTATATTCATATATTTTTTGAGAATTTTTATGGATATTTAAATTCTAATTAGTTACAGCTGTTTTGATTTAGATAGAGCTTTTAATTGAGTATCACCTATTGCTATTGAATATAAGATGATTTCAGAAAAAATTTCAGAGGATAGAAGTAGTGGAAATGGAAATTTCCCTTTTTACAGCATTTCTCTTGGATTGAACATGTAAAAATAATTAAAAGTAGATGAATTATCATCCCATTATAACAAACACCTTGTTATAATGTGTGTGTGTGTGTGTGTGTGTGTGTGTGTGTGTGTGTGTGTGTGTGTGTGTGCGTTGGAGTACCTCATTGAAAATCTCAAATCAGCTGATTTGAGATTATGGAAAGAATGCATCTAGATGCATTCTTTCCATTATCATTCATTCTCATACTTTAAGCTTTATGAAATTGAAAGAAGAATTTTCAAAGAGAGAAGGAGAGAAATTTTCTTTCTTTTATTTTGAACAAAAGGATTCTATCTTAACCTGACGTATAGCTGACAGGAATGACTTTTCTTTTATTTGTTATTAATCGCATTTGGCGACCAGTTAGCTTGACATGATTAATTACTGCTAAAAGTTTTGATTAATTATTTTTTGTAGCTTAGTCTTAATAGTTTTGCAAACAAAAATTATTTATGTTCTAAATGGCATACATATAGCTCATACTATTTTAGAAGCTTGACACCATTCTCTTCAATAAAAAGGGCTTTTCTCTAATCTTCTGTTTATATTCTTACATTTGCAATTGTCCTTAAAGGTTACCTTAAAAATGTGGGCGAGGAGTTTCTGGTATGGTGGTTGGTTCTCTTTACTTTATTAAATATAGAAATGGTATGGAGTTCACTAACCCCTATCAACGACTGGATGTACTTAATATGGGAGGAGTTGTGCTTTGGCCGGTGATTACTCTTAAAACTCAATTATAGTTTAAACCAGTGATCTCACTGAATTTTAGTCATACGGATTTATTCAAAAACTTTCAATTGCGGAAGAGTAGTCTTTCGTGGTTATATTTACAATTATATCACAGGAAAAAAGCAACAGATTATAAATCGACATGACATAACATTCTTAAATGATTTTTTTTGTAAAAAAAAAGCATTGGCAAGAGGTAAATTTTAGCCCTCTGTATTTTGAACTCTGTATATTTGAAACATTTGATCTCTGTAAATCAAATGGTTTGGCATATAGAGTGCTATTATTATATTTGTTATAAATCAGCAGAAAGTGCAGTTAAACAATATGACAAACTTACTAAACAACTTTTCTACTTTTGCTAAATGATCAAGTTAAATTCGTTTGAATTCAAACTCTTTTTACGTTTACACCCATCGAATTGTTGGAGCTAAGAAATATATTTTAGATAAAATCGTAAAAAACAGAAAAAAAGAATTTGTGTAATAATGTAACAGCTTAGAGTAGCGACATTTATATAATGTTGTAAAATGAATGATTGTGAGAAAACTGAAAAAAAAACTTTATTAAAAAATATAAATAGATGGAAATTAATTAAAGCTTTTACCAGACATATCTTTAACGCCTTGATTTAATCTGAGATTTTAATACACAGAGAATTCATTTGAAGCCTAAAATCCAAACACAATGTTCACTTTTGACTTTCTGCTTCTTTTTTTTTTAGAATCGTTGAAATTTGCCATTTTAATATTTTGATGCATATTCAAATTTTAAACCCCCTACCAGAGTAAGAAAAAGGATTTTTAGTATATTATGACTTTTTGTCAGTGAACACGATAGTTCAAAAGCTCATGTATTCGCAAGTATTACATTTGGTGCGTGCTCTTTATACCTAAACTGCAAATTTCTATCAAGTTCTGGGCGAAATACTTCAGTGAGGTTTCCTATAGGTACGTGAGGCAAAGAGCTAGATGGATGAAATTTAGGATGAATGGATTCTATTATTAGAACTATAGAAAGTAATCAGAAGTTGGATAAAATCCTTCAAAGAGAATAGATCTAAATACATATTCGATTCTTTCCGCTATGTTTCAAAACTAAAGTCGAGGGGGTAGCTCATAAGATTTAAGTTTAATATTTGTTTGAAGACGTTTAACGTCTTGTAGTTCATTCGATGCTAAATTCGATTATTTTATTATTTATAATTTTATACATTCACAGATATAAATTCTAGATTTAAAAATTTTTTAGAATTATCTTTAGATATTCAAAATATTCAAATATGAAATAAAATTGAATTATGAAAAAATTATTGAGTTATGAAAAATAATATAAACTGACAAATAAAAAATAATTTCTTATTAAAAATTTGAAATTTGGATCAATCAATGTAAAATCGTAAGTATTAAAAGCAGTTTAAAATGAAAAATAAACCGCAATGAATACGAAAAAAAAGTGCTCAAATGATCATTAAAAAGCAGAATAGGTTATAGTAATTTGATTAAATTTTAAACTTACTTAGAGTCTTAAGAATATTTATTTTGATGTTTCGTGCCGGTATTGTTCTTACTTTAAAATTCTGATTTTTAATTAAAAAATTGCTTTATTAATTATTTATCATTGTTTTATTTTTATTATTTGCTATTAATTTTGCAAAATAATTAATTCAAAACATAAAAATGTTTTCTTTTCTGAGAAGATAAAGAATCCTTACCTTGTTTTTGTTTCAGAACTCGATGAAATCGAATGGGGAACACGAAATGAATCTCTTCAATGATTCGGACACATTTTTGTACCCTTTTTTCGCCTCCGAAAGTCCACACAGCTGAACTTTTTTGCTTCACGAAAAATCTTAATTGGGTTAATGGAGCGGTTTGCCCCTTTCTCACTTAACAGAAGCTGCGTTTTCTTGCGAATCAAAGTTTCCCAGAAATGTATTCTCATTCTCTCGAGGTATATTAGTATGGAGAGACCGGAAGAAAAATATATTTACTCTCTGGAAAAATCGTAAAACTCCCGCATCCGCAAAAAATAATTCTTCTATCCAAAAGCACAATATAAAAGACTTTTAATAATCCAGTTCGTATTTATCCAACGCAATTAGAACAATTATTATTCGACATAAAAGGAGAAACTGCATTTGTAAGAATTAAATGTACATTTTGCCTTAACAAATTTACGTCCTCTAACATATACAATATTCATGTTTCTTTTTTCTTATATTGATATAAAGTTTATCTGAGAATATGTACAATATTTTTTATCTTGTGAGAACATGATGTTGTTTTTGTTAGGAGCTTTTGGTGTCTCCGAAATTTACGAGCAAAAACGTGAAGATTATAGGCCCCCTATAAATTATCGGTTGAAGAATTTTTTTACCAGCTTTTGCCAGTATTGCATTATTATTATGTATGCTTTTTTGACAGAGATGAGTTTTTAAAAGAATGACCTGCTTTAACCAGTATTGCTTTATTATTACGTATCCTTCTTTGACAGCAGATACGTTTTTAAAAGGCTGACGTATAACTATGACAACGTAGCTGTTATTTCAACTTGCCTCATAAAGAATTTAATTAAATTTTGTATTATTATCTGAACATTGTAAATTAGGACGAAAATTAGTCTGTTTGCGATGGCTGTAATTTTTTAATATTTTAGAAAGTTGCGAGGTTTTAAAATTCCTTGGAGCAACAGATTTTATAATTTTAATCAAAATTAAATTATACTAGCTAAATATTTTGTATATTAAAATTATTGTTCTAGAATCATCTTTTGGACTAAACATTACCCTATGTATTCTTCAATAGCTTATATCTGTGTTATAATATAACTATTTAATTATTTTCTTTCTTCATTATTTAATTAGATAACAGCTAAAGTTTAGAGGGAATAATTTAATGCAGAAATGTACAATAACACTAATTTAATTAAGAGCCTATAAGATGAAACGTTTGTGGATTATAATTCTTCTGTGTGTGCGTATGTGACTGAACTCCTCCTAAACGGTTGGACAGATTTTGATGAAATTTTTTGTTTGCTTTCTAGTAGATTCGAGAATGGTTTAGATCCATAAAATTTTTTATCATAATTTTAATTAGTAAAAAATTAAGCGAAATTTAGACGGGTTTTTTTCGAAAATAGTATCAAACAAAAAGGATTTTAAATCAAATTAAAGTTTAAAAAAATTATATTTTTAATTGTATCAGTTTTTTTACATGCAAATTTAAATTTTTATTTATAATGAATTTTTAAATAAATATTTTAACCATGTTTTTCAACAATTTGTTTCGTGCAAAATAACAATTTAATCAGCACGAGCATGGCAAAAAATCATCTTTTATCTCGTGACAACAACTTTGAGAAAAAATAAGTTAATTATTACTGCAAATTAAATCTTGAAAATTTCAATTTTCAGCGCCTAATTCTATGAAATAAAATAAATAAATATGATTTTTTTCTAAAAAAATAATAATAAGATAAAGTTTGCTATAATCATTCACAATATCTATATTATTAATTCAATAAAAGCAAGCATGATTTAATTCATGTAGAATATCCATTTTAATTCGGACCCAATGGTTAATTTGTAAATCTTTAGTAATAGGCGTAAATATTGTTTACTACTACAATTAAAATGGTCTAATTGAAATAAATAACTGCCTTTTATGTAATTTGGGTCAATAAATACTCTGATGAATTACGAATTTAAATTTTTTTGTTATTCTGCTCTGTGAGTCATATTTGATAAAATATTCTTGAGACACTAATATTTTAAATAGGAGTAGTTGCACTTCAATTAACTAATCCAATCATTAAAATTGACTGATTTATGAAAATTTGCGTCTCACTGTTCTATAAAAACGTACAATTTTAGACCTTTCCAGCCAGCATTTAACTTTAGAAAGGTAACCTTTAAAAAACTAACAAGAATGATAACTATTCGTCTCCTAGAGAAAGGGTATTTGAAATTAGTTTTTAAAGCTAATTTAAATAAAAGCATACTACTTGCAGATGATTTCATAACTCTTGATTGTCAAGTAGGATAAAAATAATATTTATTCATTTTCGAAGCAATCTTTACACATATATGCGTGATGTTCTCCGCACATTGCTCTTGAACATAACAAACAAAAATTTCGCGTCATTCTGCGCAAATTATAAGGGCAAAATGCACAATTTTTTCTTTTTTTTTTTAAATTTCGGATTGTTCAGATCGTTAAATGTTTATATTCCATTTTAGAAGTTCACTTATAATAGTCCTGGTTGATCGGGGCAAAGTTGATATGTTCAGACGCTTCTGCATCCATGGAGCAAGATAAACTTCAATAAAATCTTCATCTTTCGATTCATTCTCAAAAGTAGAATTATCTTCCTCACTTAATTCTTTCCATAATTCACGAATAGCTTCTAGCAGACCCCACAAATTTTCTCCGTGAAAACGCTTCGACATCTCCAAACATACACAGAAATACCTTCTTAATGCTAACGGGACAGATAACCATTCATCTCTGAGACAACTATTGTTCTGGATATACTACAAGCAGAAATATTTCGGGGAAAAGGAATGTCCTCATCTGTACTGCCCATGGTCAGATAAAGGTACTGAGGAGAATGATTCATTTACCTTTATAGGAGAAGAATAGTCCAAGTTATTTCGTAAGCGTTCGTCAAGGAGACGAATGGTTAGCATTCTAGGGTAAAATATCAATTCCGGGTCTAATGGTAAAATATCAATTCCGGGTCAATCAGAGCCCAGAATTTCCCCTAGACTTATAATTAAATGAGTGTGTTCACATATGCGTAAGTGTGCGTATATAGGCCCTCTATAGACCAGACCATATCATCTAGAGCAACCTAACTTTGCACATATATACCTTAGAGGATGGAAATGTATACGTCGGTAAGATTTTTTTGAAATTTTCCTTAATTAAAAATTAAATTAAATTTTGGCATTTTTCCTTGAAGAAATACAAAAATATTGCAGTAAAAACTCATTTTTAAATCACTTAAAAAAACTATTTTAAAATTATATCAATGTTTTAATAAGGTAATAGATAATTATGTGTTATGTAAATTGAGCAAATAAGTGCTGAGTAATTACGATTTAAAAAAATGTACATTTATTCCTTGCCTTGTGAATCATATTTAATAAAATATTCTTAATAATATAATACCATAAATAAAGAAGATTTGCTCTCTAATAAAGTAGATCAATCTCTAAAGCTGAGCAATTTATGAAAATTTCAATATCACTATTCTATATAAATGGACTATATTAGATGATTTCATCGACCGTCTCAAGGAAATAAATCACCTTTTAAGATTCCTCAAGAGTAATTGACCTAGATTATTAAAATGTTGATTCTTCTGATATTGTAATATTCAAAACTTGATAAATTGGTCAGATTTCATCGGAAAAGATATAAAAATTTATTTACTTAAAATTTGGAGTGTCAAGAAAATTCGCAGAATATGATTCCTTAGAACAAAAGGACTATCTAAAATTTAAACTTTTTTTTTGAAATATTATAAACTGAAATATTAAAATATTATTAATAACAGAATCTATATTCTTTTAAAAATATAGCTAAAAACTAAATTTTATGATGAATTCGTGGAGTTTTTGCTGATTAATTCTTTCAGACGTTATAAATTATGAAAATTGTTCTGTAGTCGAACGAATCTGCTTTCCCTTTTCATAATTTTTATTAAAAGACAAGCCTGCGTTCATTAAAAAAAGACTTTTTATTAATTGTTGTTCCGTCATTTCCATTTTAATTTAAAATTAAAATTTAGTGGCACGGATTGAAAGAGTGATGTGAGTAGAACAACGAAAAGAATATCTTAAGGCTTACATAATAGTATAAGTGGCTATCAAAATTCGAAGTTTAAAAATATTTTACTGAAAAACCTGTCACCTTTAAATTACATAAAATAGTAATTAGCAATGTTAATTAGCAAGCATTAATACTGGCGAACCGGATGGTCACCAAAGGCGGGTATTTGAACATATAATAAATAAAATCAAAGTAAGAATTGCATACTTTATTGCAGGGGTGCACAACCTATAGTCCTCGTAGCCTTTGAAGTTGACCCGCGAATGTTGTTAATAAAATAAGACTAATTTAAAATGAAATGAGAGTTTTTCACATAAACAGGTTAAAAATCTGATACAAAAACGATTCTTCATCAGAATTAATAATTTACAGTTGTTCAAGTTTATTTACTTTTTATTACGCTGCTTTTCAGTTATTTCCCTACATGGCTACCTGCGAGCAGAGGCGGATTTCCAAATAGGCGCGCGAGGCGCGTGCCTAGGGCCTCATAAATTAAGGGGCCTCAAAATTTAAGATAATAATAATTTAAATTTTGAAAAAGAGGACATTTTTTCATAAAACCTTACATTTTTACACTCTACAATTACCACTCCCAGTTCAGTTATTTCAATCAAAGAATCATGCAACATCAGTACCCTTGAAAAACCAACTATTCTGAGAATGAGAGAGTAAAAAGCAACCAAGGGGGGGGTATATTTTACATCTTTTGTCTAGTGTAAAACTAAAAAGATAGATATCATATTACCCCCGTCCTGGACACTCGGAACCTATGAAGTACAGGAGTGGCTCTCAAGGTCTCAAGGCAATGAACTTGTTTGTATGATAGGACATAGGGCTCTTTTTAATTAGAAACATTGGTTAGAAGATCTTTGCTCAAGGAGGTTAGTTTCTCCAAAACATCCTGTTAGCGATTTAGCGTTTCACATTTGAAAAATATTGACTTTGATTTGTGTTGTGGGAAGGAATTCATTTCTGTGTTCGACCTTTGACCAATGTGAAGATTGGTAAGCATATAATTTTTAAATACATTTTCGTACTTTTGAAAATATTGTAATCGTGGCTTTATATTTTTTGGCACATTTGAAGGTTAAAAACAGGGCTCATTTACAATACGAATCGTTAGGCACTGGTACTGCTCAGAAAGATAAAATAAACTGGTTATTTTCTCCTCTTAACTGAAGGGGAAATTTTTTCAACTCGGAAAAATCGTTAAAAATCCAGCTAATATTTTTTATACCACTAATTTTTTTGAATGTTTTAGCCATGTTACAGAAAAGAAAGTTTGAATCGGGGACTTCAAAACGCAAAAGGCAAAAAAGAAAAAGAAAAAAAATGAAGAAGAAGAATATGCAGAACAACATAGAAATTTAATTAATAAATGTATCATAACATTTGAAAAATGAGCTAAAATGAAAATGAGACAGAAAGAGCAGTTGAGCAACTTGATACGCATGTGTGCCTAAAAGAATCTATGAGCAAATTGAAATTTAATATTTACATGATAAAACCGTGTACAAGCTGAAGTAGAATATGAATTCTAACAAATTAATGAGCGAATTAAACAAGAATGCGTATTTGAAAAGATATGTGGCGCCAGTCATATAAGCCAGATAACATCTACTTAACCGAAGTCGACTTTTGGTGTAGTGGTCATGTTACTCGGCTACCGATCTTAGCCTCGCAGATTCCTACCGCGATCTTCAATTGCGTCAGATAAATGAGCGTACTGCAACAAAATGTGCGCAAGAAAAAATCATTGAACGAGCTGAAGTTGAAAATGATTTCGAAGAAATTGGCAAGAGAAGTGGAATTGTATACAAACCTAAAAAGACAGATGAGCAAATTAAAACAGAATAAGCACAAGAAAATGCCGATTAGTGAGCCGAAGGAAAATGCGAATTCGAAGAAATTAATGAACGATCTGAGAATGAAACAGAAGAATCAAAAACTTATAATTTTAAACAGCAAAATAAAATAGCAGCTGATTCTGATAACGTTTTAAAACAAAACCAAAATATTTTTATTCCCGAAAGAAAAAAACAACAACAGTTCCATTCTATAGTTATTGATTTTGTGTATAACGAAATTTTAGGCATGCATCTCTGAAAAATATTGCGCAACTAAGGTTCAAAATAGCACCTTTTTTCAAGAACAGTCTTAACACACCCTGAACTTCAATATCCTTTTAAATACTGCCAAGTAGAAAGAAAAAAATTGATTTAATTTTCAATTTTATGTACCTAGGTCCCCCTCCCACTCTTTTTTTAACACAAAAAACCAGATACAGAGCTTACCAGAGTGAAAAATATGCATAAAGAGTGCATACTGTAAATATAACTGGAGGGGAGAGGCCTCACATTGAATTGCGCCTTGGGCTTCTGAAACTCCAAATCCGCCGCTGCCTGCGAGTACGATTTTCGTATAGGAGAAGCTCGCGGACGTGAAAAATTTCCACACATGAAAATGCAGTATGAGGATCAAATTTAAATCTTGCGTAAAGCATTTGATGATCGGTTTTCAGATTTTGATAAGTGCCTGACAAAAATTGACGTATTTTCTTCTCCCTTTTCTGTTGATGTAAATCTAGTGGATGAGAGTATGCAGTTACCTTTAATTGATTTACAGAATTTCGATTTTTTTCAAAACTCATTTCAAAGAAAAACCGATATTAGAATTTTAAAAAGATTTACCCGAGGAATTTTTGTACTTAAAGCAAAATGTAGCCGCATGTGCAACTTTCTTAGGCAGCACTTACATTTGTGAGCAAACTTTCTCACTAAGGAAATTAAACAAATCAAAAATAGAAAAAGAATAGCAGATAAAAACTTTTCTGCTGTTCTACGTATTGCCCCGACCAATCTTAATCTCAATATAAAATCAATTAACTTCAAATATTTAGTCACAGCCATCCAATTAATTTTTACAAGTTTTGATTATTAATTTTTTTTCTCAAAATTTAAATTTTTCTCTGTATAATTATCAAAAAAATTTCCTTAGTTGCTCTATTTCAAGTTTGCCCCCTTTTTATCAGGAATCTTTTTTTGAGGTAAAGTATTTAAATCATGTCTGTAATATTTGTGTTTTATTCATTTATTTATTGAATAATGTGTGCATGAGTAAAATAAGTAAAGTAATAATTCATGCTTAAAGCCACAAAAAAAAACCCAGTGTTTTCACGTTTTTAATATGTTTTAACATTCATGTGCTGTTTTGGCCCTCGTCAAGATCCCTTTTCATATTTTGTCCCCTCATCCTGAAAAGGTTCTGCATTCCTGCTTTATTGTAAATCAGATTAAATTATGTCGTCTTTGAATGATTCCTGTCCAACTTATAAGTTGGAAAATCTGACGTCCGTATGACGCACATACAGGGGGATTAAAAAGTTAAATTTTTCTATAAATATTTGTTATTATATAAGTATTTCAAATTTTGATCATAGTCGCTAAATTATAGGAAAGTAGCTAAATTATAGTCTTTAATGAAAATTTTATACTATCAATTAACGATTAACTTTTCATCAGGAAACAACCTCAAAACAATTTCCTTTTGAATGTTTTTAATGTTAACGTTAATTATAACGCTTGCGACCTAAAAAAATGAACTTCGAGTATCTAATTAGCTTGTGAGTAAACAGTACTTCTCCCCGTTTGTTGAATCAGTTGCCGTCAACTTGATTTCCTCCTAGTTGTATTCTCAAAGATGCATTGCTGGCATGGAAAGAGCATTGTTAATAATTATATGTGGTAATCTTGGAGTGGATCATTCATAAAAATGGAGTGACTTATTCACGAAAGTATTTATGATCAGCGCTATTAGTGATATTTAATAAAAAGTAAAGAATATTATTACCAGCAGAAAAATTACTTTTTCTCAGGAAGTCCATCGACAATATCCTTTCCTCCTCCTAGTTGTTTCATATATTTGCACAACTTGACATGCTTCTCGTTTAATTTCATTTTATAACAATGAAACTTAAGTATGCTTTTTGAGCTTCTTGGCATTAATTAGTTGGATTTAAAATTTGATACTGATCTATTACATTGGTGTTAAAACCAAATATGGACCTTGATTTATTATCATGTCGGAAAATGATGTTGTTTGGTGGTTGAAGTTTCTGGTTTCAACAAAAATCCGTAGGCGAAAAATTGAAATTTTATTATCTGCACGAGTATCTCAAAAAAATCAGCTTTTAATAACGCGTTGTCATCCCATTTACAAAAGCTCTGATTTAAAAAAAATAAGTTAATAACTACAACAAACAAAACCTAGAAAAATGTCATTTTTGGCTAAGCGATGATATGAAATGAAATAAATAGGTCATATTTTTTAAAACAATAAATGCGAGACTAAGTTTTTTTTTGATCGTTTGCAACACTAAAGTGACTCATTCAATGAAACAATCAAAATGAATAAAAATATAATTCAACTCGCACGAGCACGTGGTGCTTGGCCGTTCAAGAAATGATGTTCTGACATGGTACATTGAAATATGCGTAGCAGATTTCATTTTAATCTTTTCATTTTCCTCCTTCTTCTCTTAAATTACTTATCAAGATGTGCTGATAGGGCAAACCAATTTTAAATTTTGAAAATATATATTCTTTTTAATATACCAAATTAATTATTGCTCAATTACTAACGTCTTAAAAAATTATTTTTTTCATTATTGGGATTTTCCTTTTGATGATAGAAATAAAGCTTATATCCTTATTTCATGACATCATTTAATCAGATTATCTCTTTGCTTTGAATTTAATGCATTTATATGCATCAGATTTTCATTTATCTATCGTTTAATGTTATTTTTTGTTATGTATTTTTAAAAAATTTAAACTCATCTAAGAAAATGATTTTTATATCCTTTTGTAAATTTTATGATATTAAATATTTTTGCATTCTAATTTCAAATTCATGTTTTTTCTAATGAGATAAAAAAAAACATTTACTTCCTCATTCAATCTCGGATTAAAGATTATTGATTTTATATTAAATTTGTAATTCTTACTAATCGGCTTTGTTTTCTTTTAAATACTTTAATTAAATCTTAAAAGGGGAGGAGGGAAGAGAAAAAAGGAAATTTTTATTTTTCAAAGACTATTTATTTGAAAAATTCGTTCTTAATAGGCATTCGATCATTTTCCTTCCTGCCATTTTTTGAAATTAAAATCCCACTTCAGCTTATTTTATATAGTTTTTTTATAGTATCATTTCATACTTTCATCCACTTTTTAGTACTGATGAAAGTATCAGTTAATCCAGTTTGCAGATGGATGTTTGGTAGCTTTTTGTTGCACCTCTCTCATTTATTGCTAATATTTTTCAGAATCATGCTTTCTTTTTCAAGCAATAAATGAAAAAAGTAGATCAATTTTATATAAAACTCAATGTTTATTGTATTTTTAATCTTATTAAATAACAAAAAGTAATTCTCAATATTTATGTAGAGCGTATGAGCTGGCCTTCTTTTCTAATTCGTAACACATTAAAAAAAAAGAATGGCATGCATAAGGATTTATGAAGTAAGCTTATTGATGTAAAATGATTGTTAACAAGTTATAGGTGTTCTGACACATTTCTGTTCCGTTGTCTAAAATTTAATAGACACATTATAGTGCAGCCACAGTTTCTTTTTATTTCTACTACTAGAGAGTTTATCATCTTTCGCAAGAAATTTACTTTCACTGCCACTAAAAAATTCTAAAAGTAACAATTCAATTATAAAATTTGATTATTCACCCACTGAAATATGATTTAAAGTTCAATTATAAATTTGAATTAATATCTTTCACTTCCAAGAATATGTATAATCCATGGATATTAATTTTCTGATTTATATAAACTTATGATAAATAAAATTTAAAAATAGCTATATCTCATATTATATCTTTCCCTTTCTTAAGTATATATATTAGATACTGAAATTGGTGATTTCAATTATATTCAATGTGCTGTATTCTTTTTTAATTAAACTATTTTGAAAGAAAATTCAGGGAACTTTTTGTCTACTAATTCTTCTTTAAATTATCAACAATTTTCAAGCTTTTACCGATATTAAGACAGCAAATAAAATTGGTAAGACCGTACGGTATGATTTTAATTTAATTAAATTGGTATGATTTTTTTAAAATTATGTATCGCACAGTGTGAGTTTTCAGTCGTTATGATAAACGACTAGACAGAGATTTTGTCTAACTTTTAATCTTCTTGAAAATAAAAATGGCATGCATTGTATAAAAGCTTGTGTAAATTTAATTTGTTGTATCTAAAGTATAACTTTTCAAGAATACATAATTTTTATGAAAGCATGAAGAAATCATGAATATCGTTAACAGTAAAACGGGCAGGGGGGTTGGGAGGCTGAAAATAAGCTGTTAATTCTGAGGATGTGGTGAAAGTTTTATAAGCCAGATATCATCTACAGTACATAAGTAATTACTTTAGTATTGCGGCTATATCACTCGGCTATAAACCCTAACGTTTCGAATTCAGTCCTTTACCCGACACCCATAATGGTGACCCGCAACCTTGAATAAGCAACTTTCTCCATCTGTTGTGGCATCCTTTACCTTCAGAAAAAGTTGTCAGGTGCATTAGAAACAACAGCCAACGTACACGCGCTTGGCACAAAATGTATTTTTCGACTCACCACCGACTCACTGGTGGAAGAGTAGGAAGTGAAAGCTTTATAAGCCAGATAACATCCATCGGACTGAGGTATCACTTTTGTCTAATGGTTATGTTTCTCGGTATTACCAGAATGGCTTACAAACCTCTGCCTGCAAACCAGAACTTTGCAAGCTCGATCCTTGACCAATCCACCCACCGCAATGGTGACCCCCTCGATATAGAATAAGCTGTTGTGGCGCCCTCAAATAAGCTGTAATGTCTTACAGCTAGAATAAGCTGTGCTCTAGAATAAGCTGCTGTCTTACAGCTGTTGTGGCGCCCTGTATCGGCAGCAAAAGTCGCCAGCCATTAAATTCAACAGCCAACTCATAGACACACTCGCCATAAGCTTAGCGCAATTATATCTTTCGTCTAACCACCGACTGACTGATAAGAGAGTATGTGGTAAAAGATTCGTAAGCCAGATAATATCTACGGTAGACAAGTAATTACTATTGAATCATAGCTATGTTACTCGGCTAGAAACCAGAATGTAGCAAGTTTGGTCCTAGGGCAATCCTCATCTACCAAAAGGACAAGAATCAAAGAAAGGTCTATTTTTTTCTTTTAAAAAAAATGTAGTATGTGGGAGAGTGCAGTTTTGCAAAGAATGCACTACCACATTGGTTCGTCTTGAGAAATGATATAAATGCCTGATGGTGAAACTTATTTTCTTGCCGATAGGGGGAGGGGAGGGGCAAACGATTACCGATGACGAGCAATTTTCCTTCACTGGTTGCTGCGAAGACGAAATATTGTAATGGACAGGATACCCAAATTCGCGATTTTGGCAAATCTCTACATTTCAGAGATCCTGAGGCAGTAGACTGCTATTCCCATTGAATCAAATGGAGATTTTGAATTAGCGTTTTGATTTCGCTACCTATTATTGTCCACGACCTGGATGGCCTGGTTAGTAGAGCGTTGGACTCGTACTCCTTAGGTTACGAGTTCGAAGCTCACCGGCCAAAAGAATCCCCGAGTGCGTGGCGATTGGCGCTCGTTAAATCTGTTCGTGGTTGCAAAGTCCTCCATATGAAGAGTAATATCACTGGGGGTACTGGGCCAGGGGTGATCGTTCCCTGTTACAGGTCTAAATTACGATCTGAAATGAATGATTGAATTTGCAGGAATGAAGTCCGACCCCTAAAAAGGGCTGTGACGTTTGTGTAGCTAAGTCGTACTCTTGGCCCTAGATGGCGCTACTTGTAAAACAAGGGACGTATATTTCCGGCTTAAAATCTGCTGATGTATCAGCGGGGCTTGTGCATGGCAAGTGCCATAAGTAACAACAACAGCAACAACAGCATTATTGTCCACAGAAATTAATTAGCTTCAACTATATATAAATTATGTGAATTTTAATTTTTGAAAATATATCAGTTAATTTTATATTGGATGCGAAAACTATAAAGAGTTTTGTAAAATATAATATAATAAATAAATGAAAATTTGAAAAAGCTTGAAAAATTATCCATTCGTTTACCGAAAGCTTTAACTGTACCCGAGAAGTAACAAATGTTAGTTTGCAAAACGAAAATAAATGTTTTGACAATTCTAGAAAAAAATGGACGAAATCACGGTGAATAAATTAGAGAAATGCTCAGAAAATGAATTCGTGGATTGCATTGAGAACTTTAACAAACGAGTAAGACTTCTTTAATTGATATGTAATCCTTGCATAATTTTTGCATAAAGTGATCTTTACTGTGCAGACATCGATATGCGCAAATAAAAATCAAATTACAAATGGGCACTTATCTCTTTCTTTTATTATTAATTTTCCTTTTTTTAAACCTTCCTAAGGAGTGAAATAAAAAATATTGTTGTTTTTCTTTGTCCGTACATGGTTAAACGATAAAAAATTGTTAAACAGCTGTTATATTTTAACACCCCAATGACTTTTTAATAAATAATATGTATTTATATCACTGCTTTCTCAGAAAAGAATGCCGGTTAAAACTAAAATAGATATGTTTATTTATTTCCTCATGTATAAAGATTGCTTGAAACAATATTAAAAGTAACTAATTAAATTGTATACTAAAAGAAGTCAATGCAAGTTTTTACACTAATACTTGGTGAAACTGATTATTTGTTAAAAAAATATTCATTTCTGATTCCAAATATGTGTGAAAAGTATTAATATTTGTATCATATTTTTTTATATAATGAAGAAATTTTTAGAAGAAATGAGCTTTTGTGATCTAATGACTATAATTATACATATATATAATTCAAAATTTTTATATCTGCTTATTGCAAATCCTTATAAGATAAATAGTATTATATTTTTCAGATTTTATACATTTTAATTATTATGTAACCAGAAATTTTTTTCTTTCTTTCTTTTTTGCATTTTAAAGGTATAAATTACAAATTGTGCATAATTTTATTTATTTTTAGTTATGTTCTTCAATACTCTGATTAATCTTAGTTATAAATATTATTATTCCTAGTATTTGATCATAATAAAGGCATAAAACTTAAATGCTTTATAATGCTCTTTAAAATTCTGTGCTGATATACCTTCATTTTTATTGTTATTTAAATTTTAGTTTAATAGTTTCCCAGAAATTAGGCCCACCATAAAAAGTTATTAGCTGATCCTTCTGTTAAAATTTTAATTAAAGAACTTGATCAGACTCAATTATAAATAAAATTCTAAGATATTTGTTATGATATTAAAAATAGTTTTGTAAAGATTAATTTAAATTCAAAAGATTTAAAAGTCATATTATGATTGTAACTGTTCTAATTTGTCACTGAAGAATTAAGATATGAATTCTGTAGTAATATAGCTTTCTTCGAGTATTTATATGGGGATATCGATTGTATTTGTAAACTTATTTTTTAAATATAAATTATATACAAAATATAACTAATAATATTTTCTGAAATAGGCAAATAGTTACATTCTGGAATATAACTATATATATATGTATTGCATTATTATTATTTGTAGATCATGAAATAAGAGAATATGTTAGAATGATGTTACTATAGGCTAAATTAAAATAAACCTTTGGAAATTAATTTGGGTTTAATTTAATTTCAAAATATCACTACACGTGCACACACAAACAAACACACATATATTCTGGAATTTAAATGTTATCATTTAAAAATAAATTGATATGTGTAATATTTTTGTATATTTATTATAGTTAATGTATATATATGTAATATATATTTAATATTATATATTATATTTAATATATATATATATAATATATTATACAAATAAAATTTTTTTTAAAGTTTAATGTTTATCATTATAGGTTTTTTAAGGTTAAAAATGTTAAATCAAATGGTGATACATATCTTGTGATACTAATCTTTTTTTGATGCTGGCAAAATTGCTTTAAAAGATATAATACAAAAATTTGAATGTTGTGTAAAATTACATTATATTATGATTATTATTTTAATATATGAATTTCTGAAGTTTATATTTCAAAATAGATAAAAAAAATTTAAATTAAAAAAAAAACACATCTCTTCTCCCTTTTTTTTAAATATGGAAATCTAAATAAATTTAAAATCTTTATACTTATATAGATATTTTGAATTGATATTTATCATTGGAGGTATCAATGGAAGCGACATTGGAGGTAGCTCAATTGGCTTATTTTTATTTAACAAAATTAACACAAAAATGAATCAAAATTATTTCATATATTATCATTTCTATTTGTTATTACTTATTTCAGTAATATTAAGTTTTTTTTTTTTGTCATGAAAATTCCAGAAATAAAAATTACTGTTTTAAGTTAATATCACCACTATTATCTGCAAATCTTTCTCTTTCAGTTTTTAATTTACTGCATCCAATTTTATTCAGACAGACATAATATCCAAGATTATTTTTTCAGATTTAAGGAAAATCTTAAAATTTAGAGATTCATCAAATTACCAAAGGCTAAAGATATGGCCTTCATGTAAACTTTATGCGTATGAAAATGAAATAAGAAAATGCCATTTTTTAAATAATATATTTTTTATATAGTTTAAATTTTATTTATTCATTTTTAATTATCATTCAATGTTTTTTAATTTTGTATTGTCTGTAATTTTTTTACTAAAATGTATGCTTTAAGTGTTATTTTTGTTTTGCCATTCTGTTTCTTATGTATATTCAGAATATAAACAATGTTTCAAAATTTTCTGTCAACTCATAAAAGATAATATCAAGAGTTAAAGTAAAAAAAAAAATTATTATTGCTGCTGCTGTCATTTTATATCAAAGGATGTATGTCCAGAAATATATAATTGAATAGTTAAAATATGGAAGCATACATCCTACATCAGTGTAATTTTTTTTATCTGCTGTAAAGTTAAAAATCCATGCCGCAAAGTCTCACTAGATATAGAACTTTGTTCCTCAAAAAGTGTGAATTTTGTTGCAAATGATGGGTGAATGAATTCAACCATAACTAAGTTACTGTTAAAATTCACATTATAATTCTTTTGGTGATTCTAAACCTTCTCTAAGTAATCAAATGGATCTCTGTTTTCCAAAAGGATTATGTGTAAGCATCAATTTTATATTATGTGCTTTGTGGTCTAATTGAAATTATATTATTTTTTCAGAATTCACAATCGTTTGTCTTTCCTGATCTTAGTTTCTCATTAAAAAAGGTATGTTTCTTAAAACTTTTATATGTTTTTATATGCCTAGTTATTAGATTACCAAAATGCATTGAATTTCTTTTTCTTCATTCCTTGAAATCTTCGATGTTACCAGATTCTAAGAAGTTGCATCTTTATGAAATATTTTTAAATACGATGCAACGAGATGAATGATTGCAAGAAGAAATTTTCACTATCAGTATGCAAGTGTGTTTTTTCATGCCAACTTTAGAATAAGAGTAAATATTCAAATATCATAGTATTAAAAAAAATTATTTTAAAATTCATCTTTGACTGTGCTTGACCTGTATTATTATTATTGCCTCTATTAGTTAATTTTTATATTTGTCTATTTTCCTAATAAAATTTAATAATAGTCTTTAATCAAATAATTTTATTGATTGTATAATTAAATGGGATTAAACTTAATAGATTTTTTTATATATAAATATGAATGCTCTAAGAATTTTTTGATAAATTGATTTAAAAAAAGTTAAATTATCAGTGGTGAGAAAAAGAAGTTTAGGTTGTATGTGCTAATGATTTGGTTCCTTTTAGCTTTTTGTTTTGTTTATTCAAAGACCTGAATGAATTCATCTGGTAATTGGCAAAAATTATGAAGATTTCTCCATTTAATATTATCAATTAGTGATAAAATGGTGTATTAGTTACAATTCTGCTTTTTTGCCAATAAAAGAAAGCTAAATTTGAAGTAATTTCATACTTTAATTAGTTTTTGTGATGATTTTCATTCAGGTAGCATAATTATTATTACATTTTGATCTGGTAGCATAAATTATTTTATGCTACCTGAGATTTTATAGATTTTTATTTGTGTGCTCATTGAGGCTATAACATAAATTTTTACGCTAAAAACTTATTACAATGAATTGTAATAAAATTCAATTAGCTGATGCTTTTATATTAGCTCTCAAGAATTTCTGTGTTTAATAAAGCCAAAACTAAAAACAATTGCTGTACATTGACAAGACTATTTTGATTTTACTTTTATTCAATCTAATGTTTGAAAAAAATGTCCAAAAACAAACTTAATATTCAAACAATTATATAATAATAATTGTGGATAAAGAAAAAACTGCAAAATTGAATTTCACAATAATTTTTTTTTCTTCTTTAAAACAGGACTTTATGAAATAAACTACCGTTTCTTTTCAAAGGTGGTAAAACATGTATTCATTAAGATGTACTTCTTTTCACAGCGATTGATATCCCTGCTCTTCAGTCGTCTGTCCCAATGGCCTGATGGCCGAATCCCATGTTTGGAGGCCATTCGCATCTTAGGTCGGGATAAAATGAATTTGGATCAGCTTTTCTCCCGTGAAAATCTGGGCACATTGGTCAATCTGGCTGGTTTAGTTGCAGAAGAGGAGGAAATTGCCAAACACTGTACTTCAGTTTCGGATCCTAGAGGTGAATTTTAACTGTCAGTTTTAATGTAAATGTTAGTTGGTAATTAAATGAAGAACATTCTAAAAGAATGTACATAATTTCATTAATGATAATTCATTAAATTTCTTATCTTAAGGCTAAACATTTTGCAGTTGTGAATCAAGTGGAATTGAGAAGAGAATTTCAAAAGGAAAAAAAAATCACAGATAAAAGTTTAATTAATTTACAAGTTGAATGAGAAGCAAATTGAACAGTTTCCCAATTATTTACTTTGGATTAACCACCAATGAATTCAAATTTGTTGGTGGTTCATTCATTCAATTCAAAGCAAATAATTTCCCAATTATTTACTTTGAATAATCACCCAATTAACTACTTTGAATCCAGTTAAGTAAAAGATGTGTGATAAAAATAATGGGTGGTTATAATTCATCTTTCAAAACATTGTAAAAGGAAGGAATAATATGACTTTCTTAGACATATTGGGTTGTTAAAATTAAACTGTTATTCTTCAAAACTCTGTCGAAAGAGGTTGGAAGGTAAGAAGAGTCTTCAAATTTCGATGAAAACAAATAAAGTACTTCTCCTCTAATAATATCTTCATTATTTCAGACAGATATGTTTATTTTCATACCAGCATTTATCATTAATGCTACAAAAATTTGACATGTGTAATCAAACCTTTGCCATAATTCAATAGGAGCTTTTATGGTAAATGTTGATGCCAATACAGAATAAGGGCTGCATTTGAATTTCTAATGAAGATTCACTAAGATATTGAAATGTGGTGAACTATGCCAAATTCTTGTCGCAGATTCTCAAATATTCTCAAACAGATTCTAAAATGTTCTCAAACAGATTGTCAGAATTTCTATTATTCATAAAGAAAATAGAATTTTTAAAAAAATGGGGGGGGGGAATGGTCATTAAACTTTTTGCTCTTGATTACATATTTTAGTTGTCTATGTTAATTGCATGTTCAAAATTTTTGAGGAGTTTTACATAATCCTTCTTCCTGTTTTTAAATACATGCCTCTCAGTTTTGACATTCTTATAAGATTTTTCAAAATATCACTTTCCTGCCAATATTTTTTAAAATAGAGAATAGTTTTCATTTTAATTATCTTATAGAATACTGTTGGAATTAAAAGAATCTTTTATTTTTTATGCTATTTGATTTTGATTTCTTTTTCATTATATCTATATAAATTTTTAAAAGTAATTTTTGCCTAAAAAGTTTTAAGTTTTCAAAATTTTAAGTTTTTTTGGTTAAAAGTTTTTCTAACTTTAAAAGCATTTCTTTTAGAAATTTCTTTTTTGTGAATTACCTATTATACACATTTTCTAGATTTCTAAGAATTCTTTGATATTTTATTAGGTTGATTAATGTTGATGATCTTGTAACAATTTTTCTAGATATAGACATTGATTGAAATGATAAGTCCATACAAACTTGAAATTCTCTCTTACAAAACCTTCATTCACAACCTTTATTTGTTATCTTAAAATACTATTGGAAGTATTTGTAAGAATCAAACTTCTAATAATATTTTAAGTTATATAATCTTTATATCAAATGAGTCATTAGATTGGAAATTGAATGGATGAATAGCACATTTTTAAAAATAGATGAAACTTTAGTGAGATGGTATCTCTTTAAAAGTGTTTTATATTTATTTTGTTTGTTCTATATCTTTTATATTTAAAATTCTTTTTTAAATTCCTGATGTATTTCTTTTTATAAAATGAGGAATTAACAAACTGTAAATGCAATAGAATCTTCATATCTAAATTAATTTGAACCAGACTTTCTCCCTCCCTCTCTCTCTCTCTTTTGTCTAATTGATCTAGATAGTTATAGTTCAAATAACTGAAATCTTACTGTATCAACAAAGCTGAAATAAATAAATAGTAACTTTTTATACTTTATTTAAAAATAGAACTTTCTTAAAAATTCAAAAATTTTATAAAATTAAATTCCTTGTGCATATTTCTTTATTAAACTTCATTTCACGTTACTGTCAAATTAGTTGGCTTTTTAAAATAAAATTAGATTATAGTTATACATCATTTTAATATATTCATATATGTTTTCTTTTAGTGATTATAGAAGCCCAAAAATGTCTCTGCAATTTGATCTACAATTGCTCTCTTGCCCAAAAAACTTGTTGGTAAGATTTCTAAGCAACTATTTCTTTTCTTATACTTTGATATCTATAATTTTTAGTTAACTTATTTTAAATTGTCTAAAAAATAATTAATATATTAAAAAATTAGAAAATGTAGAATTAGAAAAGAAACATAAACTATAAATTTGGGTCTCATTGTTCTCTTACATGAAAAATATAGCCAAGTATATCAGTGAATAAAATCCTGTAGTTTGTAGTTGTTTAACAGCCCTGTAAATAAACTTCACAATACACATATCTTCGTAAATTTTGAAGTAAAATAATGAAATTTAGCATATTAAGGAATGTGGGGAAAAAAAAGAAAAGAAAAAAGATCTATTTGCATTTTTTTACTGTATACTAGGAGTATAAAAATTCAATGGTTTTTTTTTAAACTTTTTATTTTGAACCTTTACAGGAGCTGAAGTATTTTCATACAATTACCTATATTATTTGATTAATCATTGTAATTGGAAATATATTTTTCCTCTTTTTGGGGATGCCTGTATGTATTAACATATATGAAATATTATAATTCATGTGCTCTTAATACTAGGCATTTAACATAATTAAATGTTATTGCTACATTTAGATGCAGATGCAAATAAAATATTAAATGTCCCTCATAATTTTAGTATGAAAAAGAAATGGAGGGATTTTATTTTTTTGATTTTAATATGGTAGCAGTGAAGGTCCCTCTTAAGAAATAATTATACTTTTATTTATTTTATTCCGTCTTGAAATAAATAAAACTTATCTGCTGACATATTCAAATAAAATTAATACAATAGATTCCATTGGAGTAAACCATATCTTCAATTCAGATATCATTTTGTATTTTATCTTTAAATTATTCTTTTATAGCACTTTATTACAATCTTGCTGATGCATGCAAAAAAATTTCTTGTCCTTATTAGATAAAATATTGTATGCTATTCACAATATTCAATATTCTTATTCTTAAACAACGTTGATGAATATTTTCTGCTAATAATAATTGCTTGATTTGAATACCATTTATTTGAAATTGTAGACAGTTGGAAATGTAATTTAAATGTACTGTAGGAAATAAAAAAAGGTTTCAAAATAAAGACTTATATTGGGATTTTCTGGAGAAATCTTGAAATGTTATATTTTCTTCTGAATTATGGTAATTTATTGTTAGGGTAATTGTAGTGTCCAATACGCTTATTTCATTAACTGTAAAGCATAACCACATTTTTTTATACACTATAATCTCTTATCAGAACATTTGAAGATGCTGTTAAATTAAATACATTTTTTATCAATAAATATCCTCAGATTGTGGGTTTATTTTGTTTTTCTGTTTGTTTCTTAATTAAATGTGTTCATTATTAGTTTGTAGAATTTTAAGTGTTTTATAATATTCATACCTTCTTTAAAACTGAAAATTACATAGTTATGTCTTTAATTAAGTATGGTATGGGGGAGTTTCTTGGCAGGAGGTCCAATTTAGGACAAACTATGCCATTCACAGGGATTTTAAAATAATTCCAGCATAAAAAGTTTATCAAGTAGGTAATAACAATTTTATTTCTCTGCTTCTCGGGGTTAACAATGATTTTTTTCTTTCTTTTCATAGCAATAATGGATGTGTTGAAGGTATTCTCTTGAGACTACGAACATACAAGGATCCAAATTTGCCTCATGAAATCAAGGTTGTTATAATTTTCTGACTGAAGCAATAATTCTTATTGTTACTATGTATTTGTGTATGTGTGTTCACTTTTACAAAGATCCAATAATTCATTTTCTTAACTTTTAGAAATAGGCATATATTTTTAGTTTGAAAGTTACTCTAAATGGCGAAAAATGATTTTATCGTCTTACAATCCCTAAATGTGTTATTGCAAATACTAAATTATTATACAATCCTTCAGTCCTGTTAGTAAAATTTAGCAAAATATTTTTAGTGCATCAAGTCTGAAATAAATTAAAGATATCCCTTATAACCTAACTAATTAAGATGGATTTTGAATATTTTTGTTTTAAATAATTTTAGACCATTTGAATAACTTCCTCTGAAAGATTATCCAATCAATACACTCCATTTTTTGAGTTGCGTTGTTTTTTCAAAAATAATATTCAAAGCATCTTAATTTCCTCAAACATTAAATGCAGAAGAGATTAATTCTTTTCTTTAAATTGTTAGTATATTGTTACAAATTTGTGCTGCTTGTCTTTCAGTGTAGTAAGTCTTCTGGTTAGGTGGGCAGCTTTACACATAGCTGTGATGGATGTTTAAGAATCAATAACCTCATTTTGGTGACAAAAATTGAAAAATCCCCCCCCCCTCCTCTAAAAAAAGCCACCATCTCTATAATAGATTCATTAAGAAGCAAGTTAAAAGTTTTTTTTAAAGTATTCTTTATCCTGTCATGGGGACTATAAAAGGACTGAAGTTAGTCATCAGAAAAATTCAATATGCAGTTGAAAGTAGCAGATGTGTAAGATACATGAATAGTTGTTCAGAATCTCTCTTATACTGGTTCTCTTTGAGGGCTTTATGTGGTTACCATTATTTATTATTGATTGGCTGGTTGTGCGCTGTTGTTTATCGAATGCTGTTCTTGTGTATGCTTGAAATGAGACTGTTGAATTGTTTCAGCATGCAGAAACTTAACAGGGTTTTGATTTTTGTGGATAAATTTTTTTATAACAGTATCACAAATATTTTGTTAAATGTAATAGCAGGACTAGAATGCATTCAAAATAATGTCTTTTTTAATTGTACACTTATTAGTATGAAATATTATTCTTTACATCATTCTTCAAACTGAGCTCCGTATTAATTGTTTGATAGTATAGAAATAAGCTATTAAACTGCAATTTGAATGGAAGCCATTTGAATTTCAAGCATTAAAATTTTTATAAGCATTAAATTAGATTAAGTAAAATGACTTATAAGTACCTTTTAAAAATATAACATTTAAAAAAGATGGCATTCTACACTTGAATTATAAAAATATAGCATTAGGAAAATTTCAGATTCTGCTCTTGGATTGTAGTATCTCAGTTTCTAAAAATATTATTCACTAAGTAATACTTTACAAGAAAGTTTCTATCAAAATTTACTAATAGGACTGTGATACAATTTTATTTTCCCCTTTTATATTATGCAAAATTAATTTTAAAGGAATTAATCCTTTTTTGTTGTGTGAATCAAATCACTTAAAATTTGACAATTTAAGTTTGTTGTACCGCATTTAAATAACTACTCATTTACTTTATCATGGTATATGTTTGCTATAATCTATTATATATTGATAAATTAAGTATATGCATAATTTTGAATAATATATAATTTTTTTTATTTCTTTATAAGTATAAATCTGTGTTGACACATTTTTTTTCTCTTTCCAGTTGAATTTTCTTTAAAATGAATATTTGAATATTGATTTTGATGAGTCATAAAGTATTTAATAATTCTGCAAAACAAAATAATTAACAGTTAAAATTTCTAAATTGTATCTGTTTATAGTTTTATTTATTCCTTTCATTGCTTTTGCTTTTCATATCAATAGCAAAATGATGTTTTAATGGAATAATTTTACAAACGAATGTTATTTCTAATTGGTAAATGAAGATCAATGCCACTACTTTTTATGAAGCCTTTTGACAAAGGATTTGTAATGAGATTTATTATTATTATTTATTCAGTGAAAATAATCCTGATTTGGTAAGTTTAAAAGTTAACTGATTAAAAAGTCAATTTACACTCTCATCAAGAGTATTCCATAAAAAAAAATATGAAGATGTTCAGAACTATTTTTTATCATTATTATGACAGTTCATTTTTTTCTTCTTTCAAACTATAATTAAAATTATAATAATTAACTATTAATTGTTCATATTCATTATAGTTATTTTTCAGAACTATTATATGTGTGTGTGTATGTGTGTGTGTTTATTTTATCAATTCTGTAAAGTCTCATATTGGTTTAGAAAAAGATTCTCGTTTTTCTTTACTTTTATATTCATCCAATTCCCCCCCTCCTTAACTATTAAAGTAAGGGAGGTAATATTTTAATATTTTTATGTTATTGTTAATATTCATTCTGTAGATTTTAAGAAAGTGTATTTAATTTCTAATATTATTTTATCATTTTTTTATTCATTTTAATAATATGAAGTTTGTCTTCTTCTGAATATATTTCTTTTTCCTTTTTGCAGTTCTTTGACATGAGAATGCTTTTCCTGCTGACAGCTCTGTGTGCTGAAATTAGGTAATTACCTTTCTGTATTCCTATTTATATTTTACTGTACATTTTGCTATTATCCGCTTAGATGCTGAACAATTCTAATGATATTAAGATTGACAGAAAAAAAGGGGGGCATTTTAATAAAATTTTGTTTGTAATACAATCTATTCCTAAGTTTCATTTTATATTTACTTAGTAAACTTATATTCTTAAATTTTTCTGATGTAGCTTATTTTTTAAAATTATTCCTTTCTCCCTGAATAACAATTTTTAGAATTTGATTCCATTTGCCATTAAATTTTTATTCTTGCATTTAGATTAATTTAATTACTTCTAAGAATTTGTTCATTTCAAATGTTCTTCAGCTGTGAAGAAGGCAGTTTTCCTTCAATCTTTGATTACTTAATTCATTTGCTAAAAGAGATTTATATATATAATGAGCAAAGTGCAAAGAAATGATAAATTTTTAGTAATTATGATTATCATTTTGTTGTTTTTTGAAATTTTATCAGATTTGATTTATCTGATATCCCAGGATGCCTCGCTCTCAGCCGTCTTCTTAGAAGTTAGTATATCAGTGTTATTTCTTTAGTTGAAAATCTTTAATTTTCTGAGTTTATGTGATAGATTTAATTAAAGTTATTTACTTTTCATTTCTGAGTGATTTTATTTTGAGAATAGTTTTTAAATTGTGTCTTTGTTCACTTTTTTTAACGTTTATTTTTGGATTATGTTGAATAGCAATGTTACTTGTTTGTATGTCTCACAGATGAATATTTTAATAGATTTTTTTACATTTCTAGTGTTTTTTGGTATTTATTATTAAAAATGCCTGTAATGAGAATACATATTAAATTTTAAAGAATTTTCTGATGTTTTGAAGTTTATTAGCCTTAATGTGTAATTAAATCTCTTTTTCAGACCAAAAGTGCGTGATCAGTTGCATGGTCTGACCTACTTGATGGAAGTTCTAGACCTTATCCTCAAAGATAATGTTTCTAAGAATACTGCATCAGGTGCAGGCCGTCGCACTTTCAACAAAGGTAGTAGAAGAGGGAAATCAAATCAGGGGTCAGAGGTTTGTACTGCACCTTGCCTTTCTGATGAAGAAGTTGACACAGCTGTTGAAGTGCTTAAAGTATTGTTTAACCTCACTGTCAATACAGAGAAATTCAATTTGGAAGAGGTATGTATTATTTTATTTTACCACAAATTTTTCTGATTAGAAAACACATAACTAATAAAATGTTATATGAGTTTTTAATATATATATATAAATTATACTTTTTCATTCTGAATATTAAAGACATTCAATATTTTTTATTAACATTCAGGATAATTACATTGTTTGTTCTTTTAAATAGTTACAACTCATTTGCATAGTAAATTTGTGATTATAGTCCTGGAATCTTTTAAGTTCAAGCTCTGACTGTTCCATTTACAATAACCTATCACAATTTGTAAATGGAAGCAATTTTGGTTGTGTATTAGATGATTAATGAGTTCTCGACTACCAAAATTTTATCTTGAACTTTTAATATTTCACTCAATAGAAGCTGTTCTATATCATGTAACCTTCCAAGTTTTCTATATTTTTATGATATAAAAACAGAATTTATAATTAGCATATTAATGTAATTTTTAATTAACATTAAAATATGCACCAGAAATAATTTAGAAAGATTCTGTTATAAGATGATGTAGTTGATTTTTTTTGGTTAAACAGACAAAAAAATATTGAAGTAATTAAAGTAATTTTTAAATTTTTATGGAGTTAGCTAATTGCATTTATTATTATTTGATTCAGATTTATCTGTTCAAGAATCAGTTCTAATGAGTTATGTTATTACACATTTCAGTAACATTACATTACAGAACAGCTTCTATTGAGTGAAATATTAGAAGTTCAAGATAAAATTTTGGCAGTATAGAACTCATTAATCATCTAATACACAACCAAAAATGTTTCCTCTTACAAATTGCAATAGATTATTGTAAATAGAACAGTCAGAGCTTGAACTTTGAAGATTCTTGGACTATAATCACAAATTTCTTATGCAAATGAGTGATTACACAATGTGCAGAACCTTTTAAGGTGTTTTCTTACAATAATTTTTTACTTAATATTGATACTAATCTATTACTTTCCTATTCCACCATCTTATAGGAAGAAGAAGCACATTACCTACGTCTTGTGAGCATTCTTCATGACCTTTTGCTAAGTGATACAAAAAATCCAGAAAAAAGAGATGTTCTCCAAAGGTCTGTTATGGATAAAATTAAATTGCTTGCCAATATGGGTTTTTTTAATTTTATGTTTTTATGTCTTGCTTGCAAGTCAAATATTTATACATTTCAGGTATTACTTTTTATAATTGATTCTTATGCTATTGGGAAGGTTAGAAACTAAATACAATTTTATGGATTTTGGAATCATGGTTATCAACTGTGTCTAAATACTTCTAATCCATCACTCAATAGATTCCTTAGATAAAAATTACAATTTTTTTTGGAAAAAATGACATTTGGGTTATATTTTTAATAATATTTGATGAAATTAGTTATATATATCAAAATTATGTTTGGGCTTGGTCACCATTTAATTCACTTGTAAAGCCGTCAAATGTTAAATAAAGATTTTATTCCAAAGTGAAAGTTAATAAATAAATTATGTCTTATTTTAATTGTTTAAGCACCTATGATTAAAGATATGGTTTAGTTTATGTTAAGCTGAACTGTTAATTAACTTTTATGCTAAACTTAAAGATGGAAATAATTTTACAGAAAAAGATATTTTAGTAGATTGATTTATTATTTATTTAGTAGCTTTACTATTTTTATTAATATTCCTTTTAGACTTTATCAAAATATCAGGTTGTTTGTCCTAAATTCTATTATTTATTAATTATCTAAAACATTGCACAAATTTATAGGTATCAAAAATCGATATTTGTTAATAGAATATTGAAGTTTATTTTGAAGCTTCATTTTTTGGTTTATAAATGATAAAATTTGATTACTGACAATATGATGCATTTAAAATTCCAATTTAATCTTAGATAATTTTCCAAACCTTATTTGTTCTAAATCAGGTTAGTTTTCCACCTGTTTAATTCATTCTTATATTTATAAACACAAACATAATCTTACAGATTCATACCCCAAAAAATAATTTGAAATTTAACTTCAATTTATTTTACAATAGAAATGTATCATCAATGTACAAGGGAGAAATAATGATACCATGCTCCAATCTACATAATGATGAAGTCACAAAGTAGAGAGTAATTTGTCCCTTTAGTGGATTTATTACTACAAGATTCTGATGGGAATTTCTTTGTCATGTCTCAATTTGGGCAAGATAATCTTAAAACCAATAGAAAATATTGTAGAAGATAGAAAAATTGAGGTTTAAAAATTAAAATTAACCATGCAAGTGGAACTTAGATCAATTTTCAATCTGAGGTATATATTCTTTCATGGTGGCATGCTGGATCAATGGGCGACAGAACACATAAGTTCCTAGGCAATTCTTTTATTTAAAATTCACAGAAATGAAATGAAGAAATAAATGATTCAGAATTATTATCTAATTTTGAGGTATATATGAAGATTTGATAAGCTATGAAATATCCTGTCTACTAAATCTTGAAAAGGCATATAAATACATTTTAAAATATTGTTGCTAATACATAAGTTTTATAGGTAGAGATGAGCAGTTTTTATACCATTATGTGAAAAGATATAAAAATTAATTTTGTTTTTTTTTATAATTTGAAGTGCTGTGCTCTGATCATGGCCCAGTAGCTAATTTCTAGACTGTTAGAAATGGGCATCTAATTGCAATTGAAGAAAATGTAAGGATAGTTGCATTTTGTAAATGAATATAATTCAATAAATTTAATATTTAAAAACTTTTAAACAAAGTATTCAACAATATTTGAGTATATTAAATTTACTTTTGAAGAAATTAGAATGTCCAAGTTTATATAATATACATTTGTTTTATTAGTTATATATAGTAAAATTTCCAGACACATTGACAAAAGAAGTGTTAAAATGTAGGCTAGATTATTTTTTTCTGTGTGACCCAAATGAAGTGTGCTTATTAAAATCCTGTATCAGCATTTTTCTAGTCAGAAGTGCAGGCTTATTCAATTAATTTAAAAATTAACTATTTTGCCATGAATAGAATGGACATTCTGTATACAATACATTATTAGAATATGTAAATTTACTGTTTGAAAGTTGCAGAGCATTTAGTTATGCTATTGTTTTTTAGAAAATTGTTTTTTTTAAATAATATTGAAAATACAAAGCATATTTTAAGATATATTTAAAAAGAAACTCAAACTTTTCATTGTTTATTATATAATTACTGTATTCTTTGCTCTGAATTAATATTGTTATTCCAAAATAAGAGGATTAGGAGAAAAAAAATTCTTGAGGAAGTACTTACCTGGCATTTTATATTTGCAGTCACACTGTTGATCTGCTGACCAATATGCCTATATCCAGCTATGAAGAACTGATGACTCCTGTGATTAAGATGGATGATGACAACCCAAATATCTTTGAGGGTATGGATATGGAAGCAGTGTTTGCACTCTTACAGTTTTTAGAAAGAAGAGTTGAAAAGGTACCAGTTGTTTAATATATTCATATTGGTAAATAATTTTAAAAAATTAAAGTTTTATTTAAAAGCATTTTTACATATTCCAATTTGCTTTGCTTCAATAAAAATACAATTTCTATTTCCTTTTTTTTTTTTTTTTGGTACTTACATATTAGACTGTTGATGCCAACGGTTTAGCAATTCATTTGCAACGCCTTCAAATAATAATAAAGCCTTCAAATCATGATTCAATCATAAAGATTGACAGTCTAATATGCAAGACTCTTTTTTGGTGCTTTCGATAGAAATTTTTGCCTTATAGAAGAATTTTTAGATATAATTCTCATTTAAAGAAAGAATTAAGAAAATATTTTTATATATCCAGATCAATGCCTAGTAGTTAAAGTTACTGTAAATATCGTTCAAGGAGCAATAGAAAAATCAGATTGTTGTAGCTTATAAAATAAAGTGGGAATGGGTATACTTTTTAAAACAAGCAATATTTAAAAAATTATTTTAAATGTTAAGATTATTTTTTAGTTTGTGATAAAGATTGACTTTGTCACACATGAAATCACATTCTGTTTTTGCCAGTATTTGTTTTGAATTTGTAAAAAATTTGCTTTGCAATTTTTAGTGTTGATAAGTGATTCTTTTTTTTCTCTCTCTCTTTGTAAAAACTTCAAATTCTGGCTGACACTTTAATGGGCACATAATTGATTCATTTCTGTTTGACTGGTTATATTATGATGATTAGAAAACTTGCTGAGAATGACAATGCTTGAAAAACTGCTAAATGTTGGCATTGTTGTTGAGCCTAGTTAGTTTGCACAGGAAGCAGAGGGGAGGGGAGGACCCTGAAATATAGAAGCTATTCCTTTTATGAGATGGTTTGATATGCCAATTAAAAATGTTATTTTTCAGAAAATAACAAACGAAGAAAAAAATTTATACTTTTATCGAGTGTATTAAATGCCATCTGTTCTTTTATTATTAAGATGACTATTAGTATTTTTTTAATTTGAAATGCAATATAACACAAGACATTAAATTTAATACATGGTATAAAGTATCTTACATAAAAAATAGCCCTTTTTTTTTCTCTCTCCATAATTTCCTTATTTGACATTAACTATCCCCCTTTATTCTGAATTCATTCTAACTGATATTAAATATAAAGTATATTTTAAACATAGCACATGAATAGATTTCATGTATTATGATTGAGAAATGTATATAATAAAACCATATATAATATATATGATATTGCAGATGAGTGTCTATAATAGAATTTTCTTAAACTAATGGTTTTATTATATAAGTTTGAATCCATTTAACAAAGTTTTATTGCTCTTCTTAAAAGCTTTATTAAAAAGAAATTTTTTTTAAAAAAATAATAAATTAAGTCACTATAATACCTTTAAAATCCTAAGTTATAAAAAGATTGTGTGATTAAGTTTTGTACAGATCTATTATGAAGAATGCTTTTTTTATAGATATAAATAAATAATCTACAACATTTTCTTGAAGTTGTAATTTGCATTTACAGTGCACTGTAATGAATTATGTTAATATGTCTTTGTATGAATATTTTTAATAATTAATTCACTGTCATCTTCATCACTCAGATATTTTATTTATATCTATTAGCACTTTGCAGTACATCATGCTACTTAGAATTTTAATAATCATTTTTTTTTTATTTAGAGAAAATTAGACTGCTGTTTCCTTAGGCAGTAGCTCTTATGCTTTTCACATATCTTATTTAGTTGATCTTATTGTAATTTTCATTTATAAAAAGACATGATATGTTGGGAAAGAATAGAAAATTCTTAATAGAAAATTAGAGATACTTTAATATATAGAATTTATCTTTCATAATATGGAGAGTAAACACCAAGTAATTGGCATTTGAAGGTCTTGTATCGTATATTGTTAAATACCAAAGTTCATTTAACTGAAATTCTTTGAAATTGAACTACTTTATGTCTGGGCTTGATGAAATTAAGTAGAAATCATAAAATTAAAGCTACCTTATTGTGAGCAATGTAGAAAGAAAACCCTAATGATAAGTGCCAAGTTTCAATGGCATTCTTTTCAAAAAAAAAAAAGTTCAAAAAATGAATAGTACTAAAGCTAAATTGAAAGTTTATTACATTAATTTAATTATTATTAATTGAAAGTTTATGCATGATTCATTTTTTGTGACAGAATGGCATCACAGTTATAATATGTATTTATTATTCATTTTAAATCATATAGGAATGGCATTAATACTAATTATTTTCATAAATACCTAATATCAATTGAAATAATAAATATATAATGTTTTTAAATTTTTAAAAAAAGTCGATTTTAAGTTGGATGTTCATGTTTTAAATATATTTAATTTTATTCTTTGAAAAGACTTGCATTGATACATATATGTTAATGGCAAGTATATGTATACTTTTCAAATTCAAGTATTTATCTCAAAAATTAAGGATTCTAAAAAATAAAAATAATAATAGATATTGTTATATATGGTTTGAAAAAGAAACTACCCTCAGTATAAATTAAATATTGTGAACCATTTTGCAAAATTTACTGGTTCATTTATTGATATGTGATGAAAATAATTAATATATTTTTGTCCATGATGCCATATAAAACTTTTCATCTTTAAAATCTTTCATCTAATTTAATTAATTTAAGCCATTACTGAATGGTATGTTGTTAACAGCAATCCTTAGGAATTCAAAGATGTTCATTCAAAGAATTTAAAGATATAGTTTCTTATTTTTTCTTCCTGCATCATTTTTTTTTGGAATATATTACAATTACAAAATTTAGAGGTAAAAACAAGTAGTTTTGATGAAAATCGAATGTGTCCCCTTTTTAAAACAGTGAGCTGAAAATAACAACAGACCCTGATCAAACTTATAACAGTAGAAATTGATAAATTGGGAATATTGATATCACTGATCCATTGAAGTTGAATGACTTGAAATTAATGAACTTATAAAACGAACTATTACTATTATGGAAGGCTATACCTCTGATCTAGATAATCCAGTAAAATAAAGAACAAATGTTTGGTAATGAAAAATTGCAAAAAATTGTATATTTATATCTAATCATTCTCATTGATAATAGGGTTACAAATTTTTAAGATGTTGAACTATTAAGAAATATATATACTAACTATAAATCAATGAATTATTTTATAACTAAGAAATTGTATTTCTGAGGGGAAAAAATTGCTGTGTTGCCATCCACGTTTGGCATATTTTCTAAGACCATCTACAATGAAATCATAATTTAAAAAAGTGTTGATTTGTCATGCAAACTTGCCATAATGAAAACATAAATTTTGTAAAAATCAATTTTGGGCAATACTGTAGTTTCAATATATTCTGTCTATAAACATTAAAATTATACTGTATGATATATCTTTCTTTCATGTAGCTCTTGTTGTTTGCTTCCAGTTAATTAAAATTTAATTTAAATTTACATATTTTGGTTTCCATTTCTAACTTCTAATTGTTACTGTATTGATTTTCTTAGACATTTTGCAGATACTAAGGAACTTATTTACTGATAGTTTGAAAGACATATTATTATTTTACAGTCCATTCACATTTTAAACAAACAAGACAATATTTAAAAAAATTAGATAGTAATATTTCTAAAATTATAGACTTATGTATAGAACACTGAATATTTCTTTGGACTTGACTGCTTTCTGGTCCTTTAATTATATCTAATTTTATTTGGGGAAAAAAAGCAATATTTCTGTGTTGACTTAATAATATTTTGTTATCTTTTAAAATCTTTATCTAAATCAGTGTGCACACTTAGTAACAAAACCATATTGGGTAACTGAAATTATAAATTATTCATTTTGTAATAGATAAAAAATATTTTTGTAGATGACAACCTAGAAAAAAGAATTCACTTTATCTAAATTTTTCATTCTTAATTCTAATAACTACTTGATGAGCAATTCATAAAATGCATCTCATTCCTTGAAGATATGATAGCAGTTGTAAATAAATAAATAATCTGACTTTTTAATTCATTCTTTTAAAGAATAGATTAGCATATTCTTATTTTTCATTTAAAAATGGGAAATAGTTGATAACCCCAATACATCTCTACAAAGTTTACTGAAAATGGTATAATTTTTAATTTATATTATTGTTTAATTGGCCATATTGAGATATTTGTATTGTATTTTTTAAAAATTCAGAATTTATAAAAATAGATAATATTTTTTTGGATTATATTTTATTATTACTACTTACATACATTTTTACCTCCATTCATATAAAGCTTTAACTATTAATTTATAAGTCTTTTTATATTGTCACTGCACTTCTAACATATTTTACTAACATTATGTTGGAAAATTATATACTTGCTAAGGAAAGAGAGTAGTTGTGCCAGAATATAATATTTTAATAGGTAATTGGTTAATTTAATCAGTAAGTAATTTGTTACTTATTGATCTGATAGGATCAGTGAGCTGGTACCTTATTGTAATGGAGAGCTCTTGACTTGGTTTCCTTTGTAGAAATCTGATGTGGAGGAAGCCTATTCTGACTAATGATCACATGATACTTTGTATATTTTATGCGATTGGCAGAGTAATTTATATTTAAAAGGATATTTTACAAGTTTTGGTACTTTTTGAACATAGTAGTGTAAATACATATTTTTATCTGTATGATAACAAGATGTGGAAATTGTATTTTTTCTGTGTTAATCATTCTGTTTTGTTTTAACAGACTTACAAGACTTACAGAGAACCCTTATCACCAATTTTGACAACATTAGTCGAATGTACTCGTTCTCACAGCACCATCCGTAAATTTTTAAAGAAAAAGGTATTTTTTATTTTTATATCTAAAAGAATAGGATTTTCAATTTGAATTATGGTTATTTATTAAAAGAAAAAGCAAAATGTTTATTTCCATTATATTGACTTTTTATCAATTTGTTTATGTAGTAGAATTCCTGTTATCCAAATTAATTGAGATCAGAACTTGGTTTGGATAATTAAAAAGCTTTTCTTTTTAAAAAATCAGAAATATGTTTAATAACTTACAATACAACACTATTTAAATTAAATACCAATAAGTTTGATATCCTAATCAATAACATTGATATCATTGTTTTTTGTTTAAGAAGATTTTTGTTCATTTTTCCCCCCATTTCTCTTTCTCTCAAAATAATTTGGATTATTGGAATGTTATGATATTATATTAATTTATTTTCTAACTTTTATTACCGTCTGAATTTTGGATTAAAGCTTTTTACAGATAAAGTTGAGGTAATTTTTACTTTGATATGTATTGGATTTGTAACGAGCCTTTTTTAATAATTATATGCTATTAAATTATTTTTATAAAAAGGATAGATTTGTTTATTCATGATATTTAATTTTTTAGGTTCTTCCGCCTTTAAAAGATTTTTCTCAAAGACCAGAAGAAGGCACAGCTCTGAGGAACAGGTAATATTGTTTCTGAAACACAATTTTCTTGAATTGTTTCATCTTTTACGAAACCATTAAATTCTTTTTTGCTTTTAGGGGGGGACTGATTATTATTATTATTATTTTGTCAAAAAGTTTAAATTCTACTATAATTTAATTACTGAAAGAATTTTTAATAATATTTAAAAAAATTTCTATATGCATTGTGTATATTAATAATTATAATATATATGGAATTTTTATTGTTTGTTAAAGGAATGTGTATTAATTTTAAAATCAAACAACCTATTCTTGTGTAATAAGTTCACTAAAAAAATTTGTGTAGTAAATTCTGCAGTATTTTTAATACCTCAAACACTTTTTGTATAAATTTATTCATTTTGTATATTTTTATTCATTGTTCACTTAATCAAACTTATTTTACTCTTCGGTGTGTGTATTTGAAGAAACTTATTTTTTTAATGAAATTTAGCTTTTTTTTCTTTTGTTCCAATTATATGTTATATTTCATATATTTATTTCCTAATTTAATCTTTACAAAAATTGATTTTTAAAAAAAGAATGCCTATGAAAAGAGATGCATATGTTATGCTTGTATAAAAGCTATAAAAAAATGGTATTTTTTTAGTTTAGTTTCCTTATATGAGATATAATAAGACCATTTATAGGCCTTTGGATGCATAGAATTTAAGCACTTTTTAAGTGCTTAGTTTTCTCAAGTAGTGCAAGGGAAACATTATTTTGTTTTTTTCTCCAGACGTTGAATACAATAAATCAAAAGCATGGTCATAAGGGTTTGTTTACCTGATGCATTAAGAAAAGAAATTAACATAAGGGAATAATTTAGTGAAAGAATCCAGAGTAAAGTAGATCCAAGAATGTTAACTCATATAAAAATGGTCCTCAATGTCTTTTTTCCTTGTTTCTTCTTTCCTCAATAATATGCAGCACTATTTATTGAAATTGCAGAATGGTTAACCTAAATTAGCTGTATAAAATATGTGCTGATTCATACTTTTTGGGACTTAACAAATATTCGAATTCCAATTTTTAATGTTCTAGCTTGTGAAGAATTTATTTTAATTTTGTTCTATAAATGTGTGTTTAATTGTTTGTGTGCTTAAAGAAGAATGTATAGATTAATCCTATCAAAGGAAAATATGAATAAATGCTTAGCTTGATCAATGGTTAGTTTTTTTTAAATTTCTTTTTTATTTAGATGCTTAAAAATACTTAATATTTATAGTTATTTACTGCTACACATTCTGTTCCAAATTTTTTCTTTCAAGTAAAATAAGAATTTTCTTAACCTTCTTGGAATATTGCCATTGTTTTCAATTTCCTTCACCTTATGCCATATCATCATGTAAAAGCAATTAAGTTATAACTTGCTTATATTTGTCACTGTATCTTATAACATTTTCATATTTTGTATTAATTGAAATTGAAATGATTTGTATTAATTGAAATACTTATAAAAAATATCATTTTTATTATGTTGTATCTAAATAGTAGACTAAATTATAAAAAAGGGGACCATATATCAAAAATTCTGTTGGGTTGAAATCTTTTAATTAGTTGGATATCACCAACAAATAACAAAAAAAAACATAATTGCTAATCTATATGTTATAATAAATAAAGAAAATGCATCTTGCATGGATTTTTTTAGAGATGTGGATACTTTGTTAAATTAAAAAATCATTTTACACTTTATTTTTTTTAAATAGTTTAACTATGTAATTTATGTTCTATTGTTTACTTTAGTAGCTACACTGTTTTTTGATGATATGAAAAATCATAAATTTTGATGTAGTCATTTTTTATGAAACATGTATACTATATTTATTTTAAAAGTATATTTAACGATCTTTTAAATAAATTTTTAAAAAGAAATGAATAAAAAACTAATTCTAGCATAATACTAAGAAATTTACTTAATAGGATGTGTTTTTGATGCATTTATTTAAAAAAATGAATGTAGAAAAATCCTGTGAATGTTTTTTATCAAATAGGTTATTTCTTAAAAATTTATAAAATGGTTTTTCAAAACTATTGGCCACAATTTTAAACAAATATAGTCTAATGTCAAGAGCTGACATTTGAAATTTCATAAAAATTTATTAAGCTTAATAATTTTAGTGTAAAATGATAATAATTTATAATCATTTCTGTTTTAATACTCAAAATTATTTCTCTGTTCATATATTCATTATTTCTCTGTTATCATATTCTAATGATTTGCTAATTCACTTAATTTTCATGATCACAATAACAAAATTGTACATATATTAATTTAATATTTTATTGCTTTTTCATGTTTTATTATTGTCCCTTTCACTATAACAGTCAAATGAAGGATTTTATTTTTAATAAATATATTAGCATATTTATAAATGAATTAGTTTTCTGTTAATTATATATATATATATATATATATATATATATATATATATATAAAGGCTTTAATCAGTTCAGTCGATAAGTCGTTTTGTTTGTTTAGTTATCTCTTGTTTTGCTTTCATTTCTTGAATGAATTATTATGCATTTTTTTTTTCTTAGACTTGTGAAGCTGATGACTTCTCCTGCTTTTGATGTGAAAGAACTTGTGGCTGATTTCCTTTTTGTTCTATGCAAAGAAAATGGTAAATCAATTTTAAGACTTTAAACATTATTAAAGATATACTGTAATTCAATTATTAAAATTAAAAAAATATTTAGAAGTTAAAATATTTATTTAATCAATTAAGTTTATAAATTAATGTAGAATTATTATAGTCAAACTCAAAATTACAGTCTCCAGTAAATTTAATTTAATTTTTCTTCTTTTTTTAATAATACAGCATTTTTTAAAAAAATTTATTCAATGTAATTTTAAGTTTGTAATAATTTATTCATGACTCATATTTGTATTGTTGAGCATTCTTAAAGTCAAAATTTTTTTTGCCCTGCTAGACCAATGTAAAATAAGACTATGCTTTTTTCCTAATTAAATACTTAAATTATTTTTTATAAAAATGCAATTTACTATTTATAATTCAATTATTTTGCTAGAAAGTTATCTAAAGACATTTATTTTGCACACTTTTCGAAATTTAATTAATTTTATCATTAGATAATTTGGGGGGGGGGAGCTTATTAGAGCGATACCTTCCAACATACAATGTAACAGTTTAATAAGTTTTCAACATCTCCCTTATTTCTCTAGAAATCTGTTTTCTCTCTTGAGGCAGTTATCTCTTAATCTTCTATTGAAGTCTCTTCCACAAGGGCCTGGTTGCTTCAGAACTGAAGGTTTTTAGGTTTGAGACTTGATTCCACCAAAGAACCATTGTGTGTGGGGGTTTGATGACCATTAAGTAAATTGGGGCCAAATATCCTCCCACTGGTATGCTATGGGAGTTTGGGGGAGGAGATGCCTATTCAGATGCCATTCTCATAATCTGACTATGATCTAAAATTACAAGGTCTGTCCTGAAATAGCTCTAGTGGTTCTTTAAAATGGGATGTTAATATAACCAAACTAAACCAGCTCCATAAGCTATTTGATATCGAACTCATAGTTATGTTCTTCCATTAGCTAATTGATTTCGGAGTTTCCACCTATAGCCCTACATTTTTATCTCTTACAGGTCCAACAAATGATTTCTCAAACTCTTTAGGTTCACATTCAACAATGTTTTCTAGTCAAAGCTTTTTCCAAACAGAAATAATGGTTATCTTGTTGACTCTCCCCTATGCCTTACTATATGGCATGCAGTGATGAGAAAGTAAACTTTCCTAAACTCTCAAAAATGAGATTGTCTCCTGTAATTTTAGGTTTGGACGATTTGCAGGAGCATAGTCTTTATCTGCTTCAAACAAAGAGGCAAACTCATTTGAGGCTGATATTTTTTTCAGATTGCACTATTCATTGATCCAATGTCTAAAACGCAACATGTAATCCAGGTCTTCTCGTTGGATTTCCAAATGACATTTTGTCTGTTTTTACTGAACTTTATATTTCTTGAATGTTAGTGGATTTTTCTGAATGGTATACATGATATTCTAAGTTTAGTCACAAAAAAATCTATGATTTCAGCCAAATTAGAGAACACCAAAGTTTATTTTAAAACACACATTTTCACATGCATACAAATGTCAATGCATATGTAATGAGAGTGACTGTTTATTGAGCTTAAATTTCACTATCTCTTTTGCCTTTTACCCAAATAACATTGTTGAATTTTCAAATTTGAAGCAGTTTGAATCAGTTTAATTTTGATTTCATCATTAGACAATCTATTGTTATTTTTTATCGTGACTATACTTTCTGTGTGGCAATATAGGTTTGGTTGAGGGTGTTTTTTTTTTTTAATGAGAGGCTTACATCATCACAATTGAAAAATTTCTGTGATAGATAAGCTTTAAAATTTACAAGTTTCTTGAAGATATTGAGGAAGCTCTCAGGTGCCTTTTCTGCTTCTCCTTTATACTTTATACTTTAACAATACTACGGAGGCCAGTCCTTTTTTTTTAAGCTGTCCTCCTTTAAAACTTATCCTTTGTTTGCTGCTGATCATGGTGCTATCTTCATGAGGTTAATTATTAATTCCACCTCTCTCCAAATTATATTTCCATGAACCCTTTCACAGTAATCATGTTGTATATCTATCAAATACGAATGTTTCTCACAGTCAACCATGCTTTTCTGAAAATAGTACACATGGAACGGTGATTCATATGTGCATTTAGAATTGGAACAATTTTTAAGCTCTACTAGATGGCATTTTGTGTAAAATACTTTTGAACTAAATATATTTTTAGTGTTGTAACCTTCACTTTACTCATATTCAGTCTGAGTTTGGCATTTTACTCATCAGCTGTTGTGGGGAAGGAGGGTAAGAGTAATGTAAATTAATGGAAAAGGTTGTGTAATTTTTCATTTGATAGAATCATTCTCAGGTTTGATCTCCCTCAGAATTCTTTTTGTTGTTGTTGTTATTGCTGGGTAATTGCAACTAGACTTTTGGGGCTCTGCCATCAGTTCTGTTGTATTTTGCATATCTTTAGGATACATTTCACACATTCCTCTTTTCAGTATGGAATTTTCACTCTGGCAAGGAACTGCTATTTTTCAGAGGAAGAATGTGCTTGTATTATGAATTAACTCATAACATAAAAGGGTAGCAAAAATAACAGCATTAGAATGTAAACTTTTTGAAATTTTTTTTCTCAGTCTTGTAGGAGGATGGCTTTCATGTATGCTCTGTTCCATGCATTCATTTAAGATTGAAGCTTCTCATCCCTAAAAGGTTAATAGTGCCATCTTGCATTTGCTTCTGATTGATCCATATGAGAAGCAATGTTTTAATTTCATTGAGGATATAATCATTAAATAGAAATTATGCCAACACCTTTGTAAGAATCAATTTCCTTAATTTTATGCTTGTGTTTCCAGATAGTACAATATTGTTTACATTGGGTTATTGTACTTGCATGCTAGATTAGCTATGCTGACATCTCATTCTTGCATCTTAATGATTTGATTCATAGATTCTACAGTGATTTTTTTAACACTTATCTTGTGGCATTTTCTATGGGGACATACATATAAACATGCTTTAATTACACTTAAAAAAATATGAAATTATTTGTCTTAATACTAGTTTGAAAAATTACTATAAGATGTCAGCTAAAGAAAAATTGTTGGTACCAGTGTATTAATACCTTAATAGCAACCTATCAGATTGTACCTTTATTAGCTTTTTAAAACAAAGCAATGTAATTTTCAAGAATAATTCTTCTGAATTTGTGCTCGTATTTTATTATTAAAATACTTCTCTCTCATATTACAGTGTGAAATCAATGTGACATTAACCTAAGTATCTAGCTTTTTTGCTGTATGATGATGATTCAGCAAACAATACATTTTATTTTACTATTTTGCTCCTAATTTTGGGGGGGGGGCTATCAATTTGTGTTTACCCCTAGGTACAAACTGATAGCTGAAATACAGTTAGTTGCTGCATAATGTTTCATTGTTACTCGTATTTAAATTTAGATAGTTAAGGAACTTGCTAACTTTGAATTTAATTGTTAATCTCTAGTTAATGTAATACTTTTAGTTTTAGTCATTAGAAGAGGTACTTGGTAAGCAAGACTTGTCTGTACTTATTTCAGTGTAGACTGATTGTAAATATTGGGTGACTTTAATAAACATTTAATTTAAGTATTTTTTTAAACTACAACATCTGTTTTAAGAGTGTTTATGTGGTAGGTATGCTCATATGGTGACATAATTTTTTAAAAATTCCTTTATTAAAATTTAAAGTAAAAATGGTATGCTAAAATAGAGATTTTAATTAGAAGAAACTTGGCGCATTTCTGAGAAAATACAGATTTTAATTTTTTAAAATCAAATTGTATTCTCGAAATTGATTAGTTTTCTTGCATTTTATAATTTTAAATATTCCAAATGTTGAGCACTTACTACTTAAATTCATTTAGTTTATTATTTGTGTAACTGTAATTATTTTATTTCCAAGCTTGTATCATATTGACTAGTGGTAAGTGTCTATTAAAGTTGCATTCATTTTATAATGATTGAATTAATGTATTAAAACAAAATAAGTGAATAAAATGAATTTTTAAAAAATTTTATTAAAAGTTTCATTTAAAATAACAAGAGTTATTTTATTTTTACAAGGTAAGAAAGATCCCATAATTATTATTTGTCTATCTCATTCTGATTTTTATCCTCCCAGTGACTCGTCTAATCAAGTACACCGGCTATGGCAATGCTGCCGGTTTGCTGGCTAAGCGAGGACTGATGCTTGGAGGTGATGGGGATGGTAATAATTACTCCAGTGACTCGGAAGACAGTGATACGGAGGAGTATCTGAAAATGAAAGACAGGCATGTCATTTTAAACATTTCTCTTCATTATAATTCAATTTATATCCCATTCATTGTTAATTTAGTAAAATGGTTCTTCATCATTATCTCTAAATCTTGATGTAAAGATTTTGAATTATTTCAAATGTATAGTATATATTTAAAAGTTTTATATTAGTGAAAGGAGCAGAAAATCCTTTCAAATGAATATTCTAATTCAGAATTTTTATCAGTTAGAAAATAAAAATGTTACTTTAAAGCAATCATAGAAAAAATATATATTTGTTAAAAAAAATAAAGGGAGGAGGGAGAAAATAAGAATTTTTTTTGTTTCATTTGTTTAGTCACAATTATAGTCATTATTTTATAGATTATTTATGAAGAGTTCATGCATAAGTAAAAAACATTGAAACAAAGAGATTTATAACTGCAAAAAAAGAACATAATTTCTTTACAAATACATCATATAGAAAGCAAAACATTCAAAATGTAAAAATTTATATATTTAGAAAAACTTTATAAAGCTTGTGATTCTGATTAATTGGCCTATAAAGTCTAAAAGTTGCAATACTGGTTCTTCCCCTTCGTAGGTTTATTGATCATTTAGTGTTTTATATGAGTCACTCATTTATGTACTAATCTTAAGAGGGATCTGAAGAACAAAGTAATAAATTTTTTGTCAAAACTTTCCTGGAACAATTGACCATTTCTGCTACTTTTTTACTTGAATAAGCTGTGAACTACTTTTTGCTTTGTTTGGTAACTTCCTGTTCCTATATCACAGCATCAAAGTTTTGGATTCCTAAGATCTTTTTAAACTTGTACAATGCATTCTTCATTATCCAGTTTAATATGGGGAAATGGCAGACTTTTAACAAAAAAGCTGGATAACTCAGAGTTTTATTAAATCATTTCTTTGCTCACCGATACCAGTACACAAAGTTTTTATACTAAAAGTCACTGTAAAAATACTTATTTTCTGAATTCCTACCAAGTACTAAACCCTCTATTTATCTCAAACCACATAGAAGGTAAATGCAACCACAACTTGATGAGTCATAGAAGCAGTTGCTGGTAATGTGTCGAGTTAAAATAGAAGGTTCTACACTGGTAGTCTATACACTGTACCACCCATTTCAAGAATTTATTAGAGGAAAAGTAGGTTAAAATATATAAATTTAAGAAAATTTAACATAAATTTTGTAATTTTCACTGTCTTACACTTATTATATTTATTATTTGAAATGCTTGAGGTATGCTTTAGATACTATATGTGCTGCTCAGTTATAATTAAGAACTGCAGCAACAATTGAGGTCCATTACATATAGATGAACAATGAGCAGAACGCTGCTCTTTATTTTGAACACGACAAATAAGAAGATTGTAGCAGATGTTCTCTTCCAATGCCTTAACAATGCTAATGTTGTTACTGCAATACTTTGCCTTCTTCATACAATTAAAAGAAAAGAAAACCAGACCAGGTAGTAAGGAAACCAGATACTCAAGAGCGTACTGTATATTGCTTTTTATCAATAGATAATGCAATATGGAATAATTTTTGACTTTCACATAAATAATATTACATAAACCTTAAGGTTATGTTAGCCTTATGCTATTTTGCCTCATTATAATGTTCGTTCACATGCATTTTCTTCAAACATGTAATGTGTTCTTATTAGAATAGATGGTTTGACAATATTTCTTGTTGCTCAAAAAAAAAAAAAAAAAAACTGTTGTTATTTTTTCATTTTATTTCATGTGCATCTGTATTTATGTATTAAATTTTGGCTAAGAGAATAAGAAACTGTATTTCAATTTTTATAAAAGTTATATGAGACACCAAATATGTTATAATTCAGAAAATATTTCTCATAAAAGGACATATATCATCACGGTACTCTCATGATTCTCAAATATGATTCTGTATTTTTTTTTCATTCAATTTTTAAAATTGTATAAAAATAATAAATACATTATTTTTGATGAAAAGAAACTTTTTCTTTTTTTATATATAAAATTAGCAAGATTCATTTTAATGAATATGTGTTTACCAAATTCTCTGTTGTATTTAGTAAAAAAAAAAAAAAAAATGTTGTTCAAAATTTTTAATGTTAGAGTTATTAAACACTAGCCACCTTTGATGACTTTTCAGTTTGCTAGTATTAATGCTCAATTAAGATATTGTGTTAATAGCTCTCGGAATAGTTTTTTCTAAAAAATATTTTTTAGCTTGAAATTCTGATAGTCCTATCATTCACTATATTATTACGTAGTCCTTAAGCCATTCTGTTCATTGTACTCTTTATCTGTTAGCATTCTTAAAAGTGAATTTTAAATTAAAGCTTAGATTATAAAAATTGCAATTAATATATAAACATTTTTTAATGATTTTACTTTTTGTCTGTCTTTTCTTCTCTCTCTCTCTCTCTCTCTCTCAAAACAGAGAACTGGAAGCAGAGTCTTGGGGCAAGGAAGTTTTACAGGCATTACAGAATAATTTTCATAATTTAAAATATCTCTGATAATCATTTGATAAAAATTTCACGAATTCAATAAAAATTGTAGTTTTTAGTTTTATTTTCAAAAAGTGAATAAATAACTAATTTCGATTTAAATATGTTTAAAAAAATGATGAAGTTTAAATTTTAGAGGTTCTTTTGATCCTAAGACAGTAAATACATTCTGCTAAATATTATTGATTCTCCAACTTTTAAGTAAATAAATGAACGCTTATATCTTCTGCATTCAAATCTGATCGATTTATTAAATTTTGAATCTTAAATAGTAGACCAATTGTCATTTTCATGTTCTAAGCCAGTCAGTCTTGAGAAACTCTTGGAGAGGATTGACTTCTTTGAGAAAAATCGCCCGTTTTTATAAAATAGTGGTATTTTCATAAATTGGTCAGATTTATTGATTTGATTTAGTCGATTAGAGTGCAACTCTTTTTATTTAAAATATTAGCGTTTCAAGAATATTTTGTTAAATATAATTCTCAGAGCAGAGGTAAAAATTTAAAATTTGCAATTCTTAAACATTTATTTACTCCATTTACTTAAAATACACATATTTATTTCAGTTAGAACATTTCGTTAGCAAATGTATGTTTTTTAAAAAGGGCAGACAAATGTAAAATATTAAATTTTTTTATGATTAATTTGTAATAACAGTTGATTTATTTTTTAGTTTTAAATTTGTCAATTTGATAACACGTTAATAAATGCACATTTTGACCCATTGGTGGCTCCCCCTCCCTTTAAAAAAATATTTTTACCAAATAAATTGTTGAAATGAATAATTAAATTATTTTTTTTTAAAAAAAATCATTAAAAAGAAGATTTAATTTGTAGACAAAAAGATTGGTTCAATAAAAAAGATAATTTTTTGATCTTCAATTTTATGCTGCAATATTTTCGTAAATTATCTTTGAAAAACGGCGAAATTTCGCTTAATTTTTAATTAATTAAAATTCGAATTATAAATTTGATAAACTCGCTCCAATTTGCTCATTCCAGCCCTCAAAGGTACACATATTCAAAATTTGTTAGCTGTTGGTCGAACGGTCTGGCCTGTAGAGTGCCAACACGCACACATGGAGCTTTATTATAAGTACTAGCTGCCTTTAGCGACCAGTCGGTTCGCCATTATTTATGCCAGTTAAAAGGTTCTATCAATTTTTTTTATATAACTCGGTCTTATAATTAGTTTTTCAGCAAAATATTTTTAAACTTCAAATTCTGATTATCATATAATTCACTTATACTTTTATGTAAGCCTTAAGTAGTCCTGATCTTTGAACTCCGCATCTCTCTCTGATTTTCCATCAGCGCCCATAAAACTCAGTTTTAAATTAGTGGAAATGATGAAACTGCAATTAATATAAAGACCTCTTTACTCACTCCAAACAAGTCTTTAAATAAAACTAAGAACTGAAAACAGAGTAGTCTGACATTGAAGTTTTATGTTCACTACAGAAATTGAAACATTATAAATTTTTTTTATAATTTATAAGATCTCAAGTAATTATTCCAGAAACATTCCATGGATCCAATGAAAAATTCAGTTTTTAACTTTATTTTTAAATGCATATAAATGTTCTCAATTATAATGTTTTATTTTTTTGGTTTATAAATATACTTCAAAAAATTATGAAGTTTAAATTTACAGACAGTCCTTTAGTCCTAAGATCGCCTGTTTTTATAGAATAGTGATATTGAAATTTCTTAAATCTGTCAACTTTAATGATTTAGTTGATTACAGCTCCACTTTTTTTTTTTTTTAATTTAAGATCTTAGTGTCTCAAGAAGTTATCACAGACCTGATGATATTTGTAAAAATTTAAAAATTGTAATTTATCAGAACTTTTTTATCTCAAATTAATAAGAATATATATATTTCACTTAAACCATTTGTTAAAAGATGTATGTATATTACAAAAAGTTTGCAAATTAACTGTTGGACTCCTATTGTAGATGTCTTGTAGATATAAAATCCATAAATAGATATAGGTTTAAAAGATTTTTTTTATCATTTTAGTTCATTTATATAAAATGACTTAGAATTTTAACATGTGAATTGAAAAAACAATAGCATTCCTTTCTAATGTTCGAATTTTTTCCCCTGTATATATGTGAAAGAGTACATTGAATATATGGGGTGTCCCACAACATTACAGCGTGTAAAGTTTACAGATTCTGATATAATTTGTCAGGACGAGTATTTTGATGTTTAGTGTACGGAGTCGCAAAAGATAGCAATATAGTTTCGTAAGGGAATCTAACTCGATAAGTCTGTCGTGAAAATGTTCATCTAAGAGATCAAAGTTTCTGGAAGGTGATGAGATCTAGTACTATCTTGTATAAACCAATAAACGTCTCTGGTCTATGTCATGCAAGAATAGTATAGCACTGTCATTCCAAAAGTCAAAATAAGCTTCACCGATGACATTTTCGATTTTAAAAAAAGTGGCTCAATGAAGTCACTAGCAGATAAACGCACACAAAACTATGATCCTAAGTGGGTGCATTGGCCGAACTATTGCGTGACAAGTACTTTCCGTGACCCAGAACCTCCAATTCAGTTTGTTAATGCATTCTTGGTGGTAGAAGTGCGCCTCGTCACTGAACCAGGTCCAATTAAAATCAATTTCGCCACATTCGTCTTTATTAATCAGGGTGTTTACAAAATCAAACCTTCTTAAAACTACAAAATTAGTCAATGATTGATTGATTTGAATTTTCCAAGGGCACATAGCCATAATCCTCCTCGTTATCTAATGCACCGAGTTTTTGAACCTGTCGAATTTTCATGCCCTCTATCGTAGCGAAGTTGATGGACTTATTTCTCACAATTCTTTCACTTTCTAAACTCTAATTTCCATTTTTGCACCTTTTTTTTTTTTTCTTTTTTCTCCAATACCGGTACATTGTCCAACACAGTGCCAGTTTTCTTAAATCTATGGCGGATGCGTATTGCCTGGACCGAACTCCCAACGTTAGACTTTGCAGCCGAGTAACATAACCACAATACAAAAGTAATTGTATATCGTACAGGTTATTTGACTTATAAAGCTTTCACCACATACTCCACCAGTGAGTCGGTGATGAGACAAACGATACATTTACATCAAACGAATATCGAGCATTTGTGAGTTGGTGGTGATGTTGGCTGTTGATTTAATGCGCCTGACGACTTTTGCTGCCGATAGAGGGTACCACAAGAGCTGTACAAAGGATTCTTATTCTAGGGCATGGGTCACCATTTTGGAGGATGCTGATTGCTGTAGGACCAAACTTGCAGTTGTCTAGTTTGTAAAAGAATAGCATAACCACAAAAGTAATTACTTGTGTACCATAGATTTTATCTGGCTTATAAAGATTTCATCAAAAATCTTTTGAATGTTCTTTCAATCACTGTGCCATTTATATTTTGGTGATTGCCGAATTTTTTCACCACATTGTGATATAATTGCAATTCGTGATAAATCAGCAACATGAAAACATGCCCAATTGAATATTTGTTCATTTCTGAACCACAACGAATATGCATATAATACAGTAATATGTTTTAGTGAATAACGCGCGACGCATTCTCATCAAATCTGTTTTCCAGCCTTATATATGGCTGCAAATTCTCTTACGGATGCGTTTTTCTTATAATTGGTTGCCATGAATTTGCATTTCCACCTAGGGAATCTTCCATGTTGTACAATCGCTGTACAGTAATTTGGAATACTAACTGCCGGATTGGCAATTAAAGTTCTTGTAATTATACTATGGTGCTATATTTGGGTACTATATTTAGGAGGTGTGTGTGTGTGTGTGTGTGTGTGTGTGTGTGTGTGTGTGTGTGTGTGTGTGTGTGTGTGTGTGTGTGTGTGTGTGTGTGTGTGTGTGTGTGTGTGTGTGAACATTCTTAGACATACTCTTGAAAGCCATAGTTTTTTTTATTAGCACTGTTATGGACAAATAATAAAAATATTAAATTCAATTTCCTTTTTAAAAGAACATTGTCACAGTTTTGCTTCTATAGCAGCTGGTGAGATGAATCTTCAACTTATAAATTTACTATAGTTATAGATTATAAACTGCAGTTAAAACATTTCTTAAAAACAAAAAAAACCCTTTTTTACATTTTTTCTTTAATATTTGAATTTTACATTGTATGAAGTTAAATTCAAAGCACTTTAAAATTTCATACTGTAAAATACTCCACCCTTCTTAGGATCGACCCTGTTGTTGGATACTACCATGAGCCAAAGCCCAGTCATCTGGATGGGTTAACTGAGGAGCAGAAGGAATACGAAGCCATGCAGCTTGTTGATATGATGGATCGAATGAACAGGTAAATTTCAGCTCCTTTCCGTTGAAAAGAAGTTTTTAGTATTTCTTGAGTTGCATAAAAGCAAATAATATATAATTAAAAAATTCCTACTTAGGTCAACAAAGAAAATTTTTATTTTAGTTCCTTTTTATTGAATAATTACAATTAATATAAATAATTTATCTAAAAACTATTAATTTTTGCTAGAAATGAACTCCCATTCTTCACCCTCACTTGAAAAATAAAAAATACTGAAATCCTTTCATTTTACTGATATAGCTACTGCCTGTTGATTTCAAATTTCGTAACAAACTTCTAAAACTTGATTTAAAGTATTAAAAATTAATTAAAAATGAATGATTGAATATTTGAAAAAACTGTATTAACATCGAGTGTCAACTTGAGGGGATGAATAAAAGTATTTCAATAACAATTGAATATTTGCACAAGATATATATATTTAGGGAGAGTATGAACTAATAGAAATGGGGGAGGGAGAAATTTCAGAATTTGTACTCAAAATTCAGGATTTGACATTAAGTATTAAAATATAATAATGCCTTGAGTTATACTAACCCAATTTATACAAACTGAAACTTTTGTCATTTTATATTATTTTCTTTTTTTAGAATATTATTGAATTTATAATAGGATACCAATCCACAATTCAGAAATATTTTTTTTTAATTCTCCCCACACCCTCAAAAACAGCCGATGGACCTTAGACAAGATTAGGAACTGATAGTCATTCATTAAATAGAATTTGCTAGGTATTTTTTTCCCTAGACTAGCTCTACTCAGCTATAAATTGCTCTCAATCTTGTTAAATGTAAAAGAAAGAAAAAATGTTTCTAATTTGTTTAACATCACATTGTTAGGGGGTATACAATATTTTTCTTTTGATCCATTGTCTATCCTTATATATAGACTGTCTAGTTTCCTGTCAGTATATAAATGTTTGGACATTCAACATAGAATTACCCATTTCTAGATCTAAACTGTAAAGTTCCAAAGATTGACCCTGAATTTTGTTGGTGCTAATTGCAAAATTACTACGTCATCAAATTGAGATGTCATATTTATTGAAATTATAGAAATGTGAAAAATGAGAACATCTTCACTTTCAAAGATCCTATAAATATTGTTGCTTACTATGAGATTTGCACATTAGTGTTTTATTTCAAGTGGTGGATTGTTGCAAAGTTTTAGTGCTTATTTTCAATTGCAATATTTTTGATGGCATCTCTGGCAGATAAAGTGAATTCAAAAATTCTTTTCGATAATTGATTTATTCTACAATAGTATTATCCATTTGAATGTTTCCACAATGTGAAGGTTGAACTAAATAATATTGTTAATAAATATCTTTATTCTTAGCTACATTAGTAGCTCATTCATTCTGTCATTCCAGCAATTTGTTGAAATATTGTGAAGAATTTTTTAACCATTCTACTTTTTAAATCGCTGATGCAAAAATCATATCAACCAGCACTAATCCATTTCCAATTTTTTTGCACCTGAGATGAGAATATCTCAGCTAATGATAATTATAGCTGGACAGCAAGTGTTTATGTCATCCACTGTTATTAATCAAGGAATTACATGACTGTTTGTCTGAAATTATTTGCAAGCAATTTTAATGTGTTCCCAAATGGTCTAATTTTTCTATGCAAATCTTGCAATTTTCACTGAAGGGCCTTGATCAGTTATTTTAGTTGCCATTGTGCATTATTCCAAACCATTAGTTTTAATTTCTAAAGTAATTATTATGTTCTTTCAAGTCAGTTAATAGGTAGATTCCTTCTTATAAGAATTTTCATTTCCTATAACTTTCTTAATATTGAATGTTTAAAAAAAATTCAATTATCTGAATTAGCATTTAAAATAAGATGAAAAACTTTTGTATTTAAAGTTTCCCAGAAATATCAATATTTTAGAAGTTAGAGGCTGAAAAGTGATTTTCGTCCACTAATTTTGACTGTTACTAACATCAACAATTTATGTTTCCAGATAATAGATTGTATGCAAAAGAATTTATCTTTGCTGAGATGAGTCTTCCTTTATTTGTTATGACATTTAAGTTTTGACTTCACGTTAAGTATTAATATTATCATCAAAACAAACCTCCATATAATTGATTTGCCTTTGAGCTTTCTTACATATATATCTTACAAGAAACATTTTAGCTGTAAAAGTGTTTAAAAAATGGATGAAATTAAATGTAATACTTTCTGATTAAATCATTTGTTATTAATAATCAACCCTTTCTAAAATTATAAAAAAATCTTAATAAAATTATGTTGACAATTTGTTTCTATTCATAGTTATTTAAAAATTGATATTTATATTTTGAATTTGTACAAGCAGTGGCATAATGAGAAATAAACAAAAGTGTCGCAATGTCTTAGACAATAATTTGAGACAATAATGGATGGAAGAAGGGGAGGGGGCTATTGAAGACAAAATATTTAAATTATTATCTCATGAATGCCCAAATTAGTTTTCAGAAATTTCATTTATGCGGGAAACCTCAAGTTTAAGATAACTATAAACTAAGTTAAATTCTTGAAAAAAATTAAGAAAAGTACCTGAAAATTTCATAGAAATCTTTTTTAACTTTTTATGGATAGTGTATTATAGGTATTTAAAAATAAGGATAGCTTTCGATTTTCTTGGATCATCTGGAAATTTAAGCAAAACAAAAATAAATTGAATAACTGTGATATCAGAATCTGGCTTATAGATGATATATTCTAAATGAATCCTTTGTGGGAATTGAGGAATCTATGACTTGTTTAGCATAGCAAAAAGGAAGCAATGAAACCTAACAAATTTAATCATAGAAGTAGAAGATAACTGTCTAAATGAAAACTCTGGATAACATTAAAAAAATATTTTCTGAGATTGTTTTTTAAAAAACTTTGGAATCTCAAATTCAAAGCTTTACTCTTAAAAAGCTTGAATTGTCTATTTTGTTTTTGTCCAACCTAATTACCCAAACTATTGCTGTGTACGCTTGTAATTTTAAAATCATGCTGTTTAGAGAACCTAAAATCTTTATATGAATTAAATTGAAATTGAAAATTTTGCTATGAAGATAATGTCCAAAAAGAACAATTTTTGAGCATTAGCATTAAGAAAAATTTGATAAAACAAAATTTCTTCGAGTTGCTTTTTTGTAATAAAAATTATTTAATAAATTTATTTGAAAGAATGAAAAAAAATTATTCAGAAATAAAATTGGTATAAATAAAAATCTAATAGTTTGAATTTTATAATCTAATAGTTTGAAATTAATGTAAAGATGATTTTTATATATTCTAAAATTATCGAGAATTTTTTTTAACTTTTCATTTTTTTTCGTTTGAAATGTAATTAAATTTTTTTTTTAAAAAAAGTCCTTTTTTTATCAGTATTTGTTATTAAAAAACTTAAGTATTTTTTTTATGAACATTTGTTAATTTAGGGTTGAACTGTCTGCTTTATTTTCTATATTTGGATATTTTTTTGAGTCAATTAACAAAAATGTATGCTGATCATTAAATGTTGTCATCATATTGCTACTTTAAATACCAAAATCGTTCTGTGGACTATGTGGTAAAAAGTCCAATAGATTCAGTAATGCATAATGGTCTTTTATTCTACCTGAAAGCACAATAGATAGGTAAAAAAGCACAGACAAAGCGAACACAAAAGAGCACCTGCTGTAATAAATAACTGTAATATCATAAATTACCCATTGAAAGCTTACGTGAAATTAACACCATGAAGATAACTTAATTCAACTACTTACTTAATTCAGTTCTCAGGATTTTATTACCTCTCAGGCCGAGTATTGAATATTCTAGAAGAAACTGTGGAACTCAGATTTGAATGTAATTATAGCCTGAATTCTTGAAAAATCTACTTTCATTTGTATCTCAAGGGAGTCTGTAATTATTCTTTCAACCATTAAGCATCCATCAGAGTTGGTTGTAAAATTATCTTCCTAACAGAAGGTTTATGGTTAAAGGAAGTTATTACAGAAATTCGTAATATTATATTGCCTCCAGATAATATTTATTCTCATTATGCCACTGCATTCGTGGGGTATTTGAATTTCTCTATATTGTTTGTTTAAAGTCTGTCTCTCACATCATCTAGAGCGGGCATGATAAGACCAATGCGTATAACAGATGACGGCAAGGCTGTAGCTATAGACCATATTCTTGAAATGCGGGAGGACTTGTTGAAAAACAAGGATTGAAGATATGGATTTCAACTCTTTCATCATATTTTGAACTGGATCCCATCCGCTGTATGTTATCCCACATCCTTTTTTTTTTTTTTTTTTTTTGAAGCCATTTATAGTGGGAAGGTCAGTTTCCATTCTTCATCAAGTTACTCAACCAATTGATCACTGTCAATGTGATATGAACTAAGTAAATTGCCATCAAAATTCATGTTCTGACTTATTTGTATTGGAAGTATTTTTCACGCCACAGGTTCTCTAGCCTCTCAGCCTTTAAAAAAAAACTGTCTTAATTTGTCTTGATTCATTTTTAAATTTAAATATGAAATATGCATTAAATATTTTGTGTAAAATTCATCCCTTTTTAAAACATGAAATGGTTTTGTTTTGATGATATGCAGATAAAATTGTATTAACTAACAAAAAATATTTTTAACTCTGCAATACAAAAGATAAAGTTTATATATATATATGAATCAATGGAATAATAATCAATTAAAGGGAATTGGATCTAAAATGTTGGTTTAAAATATTAAAGTATTATCTTATTTAATATATCTTCTCATTATACATGGTCAGTTTCATTGATTTGATATGGTGTACCAAATAGCAAATTTAAAATACCTTTTTTTTAAAGCACATAATTTTTTTGCAAAGATTCATTTTTCTCCCCTTTGTTATTTTGTTTGCAGTTGAAAGTAATGTTTGTATTATATTGTTTTAATTTTAATGTTGAAATATTTTTAACTAATCCATTCTGTGTCTGGTGTTTTTATTCATTATGTTTCACAGATAACTTTGACTTTTTTACCTTGATTTTTTCTATCTCTCCCATAGAAAATAATGATATTTTTCTCCTCTTGAAATTTGTCTTGTTGCATATACTTTTAATTATTGCCCTAGATTGAAATGTGAATTTATATAATTAGCCTGAACTTTCTCTGATATATTTAACATTAGCTCATAGAGTCAGTATTCATTTTTAAACATAGATTGTATATTCTATGATAACGATTATATAAAAAATATCCCAACGGTAGAACTTTTAGGAAATTAGCAATTTTTTAATCGTTCTACCATATTTTATATCATAGAAGGTATATGTGTGAAAAATTTCAAATGAAATTCATCATTTGAAGACACCAAATTTTTAAATCTGAATTTTCATATAATGAAAATGTAACAGTTTTCCTTTTCATTTCAATATATAGGAATAAAAGTTGATCACATCAAATTAGTAGCATCTCATTTATAACTACAATGTGTAACTAGTCAAGAAATTTAATTATTAATCAATCCAAATTTTGGTTCCTGGATTAAAAATTTGGCCTGTATTTTATTACCATCCATCTATTCTTGTAAGTTAAAAATGATGTTTATCTATAGTAATAACTTATTAGCATGAAATGCATGTTATTTCTGATTTTCCATTTTTGAAATATTTTTTGTTACATTTAGTAAGAATACATTAAAAGAATGAATGGTAGAAAAAAAAATTCTTTTTTTCATTTTTAATTTTGTAGTATTTTCTTCGTCATTTCATTGTTATATGAAATTTTGGTGCAATAGTGAATGTTAGCATTTTCAATCGAGCTTCTATGTCGTAATGGTCTTTGCCAGTTATTTATATGGGAAGTTATGCAAATTTCTTGACAGTATTGCATCTGGGGTGGGGGGATTGAAACGTAGGGAATTAGTGTCTGTATTTTAGATGGAAATCAATTTTGAAAGGGAGCTGTTTTTGGATGAAACTGTATTTTTGGTAAACAATTTACTGTTCCTGTATACAGCATTCTTCATTAACTATTTCATCTTATTTGAATTGTTGGTATCAGTACTCAAGTGTATTTATTCGAAGGGTTTCTGATAAACACTTAGGATAGGCCAGGCATTTCAAAAACTTTATATTTGAATATATGGAAATAGATGTCTTGTCTACTATGTTGCAATAGTTGAGGAATCAAAAGTAAATTAATATGAAACAAGAAACAACTCACATATACGGCCTATTGGTGTTATTTTTGTTTCAAGAAGTCGCCAATATTGCGTGTTTAGAATATTATGATTCTTGACCGGAACTTGTCAAGCCATGTTAGCCTTAATCCTAGAACTTATTAAGGATACGATACTTTTTTAAGGGGAAGTGCTTTTGCCCTCCCTTGAGCCCCCACCTCCCTCATTTCTTTAAATAAAGATTCATTATGAATGATTTTGTATATCGCCAATTTGGCGAAAATAAGCCTAAAATAATTATGATTTGCCTATTGGATTTTTAAAGTATGCTACTGTCTCTGAAAATATTCTAAATCTACAAGTGCTCAGTAAATATTATGCAAATTGAAATTCGTGTTACATTTCGAACAAACTTGTAATAATAACTAACTTTTAATAACTTTGAGTTTCTGAATGTATATGAGAGCAATCTAAAAAGTATGACATTTTTCCAGGAAAAATATATTACTTAATGGCAAAATCCGGACCTTAATCCCTTTCAAAGTAAGCCCCTTGCACCTTCATATACTTAGTTTACTAATCCTTCCACGACTAAAAGCACTCCTGGAAAACCGTCTTTTGGAATGGTGTTCGTTTCATTTGTCGCGGACATTTTTGAATCGGTTAAATCTTTTCTTCATTTTTGTTACTTCTGTAACATCATCTACAAACACTTGATTATGAAGAAAGCTTATAAATTGTTTCGCTTTGAGAATCACGAGACTTTATCAAAATTTGATGTAGTATTTTTGTTCAACTCGTTCAATCATCTTGAGAAAAAAAAAATCCGAAATCCAACTCAATGGTTAAACAAGCAACTATTTTCATTCTCAGATACGGAGAAAAAAATTTCAAACATGCGCATAATGTTGTCTTGTTTCACTTTGCACAATGGCGCCGCTCTAGCATCATTATTATATGCAAAAAAAATAATAATAAATAAAGGTTGGATTCTTTTTAGACAGCCCTCATATGTTTGTAGTTCTTTCACAGTATAAACATATTCCGTGTTGACTCGTTGAGTTATAAAAGCTCCCAATTTCCGCATTGTCTTTGGCGGATAGGCTCATTTCATTTGAAGCATCAGTATCATTCATAGCATTGTAACCAGCTAAAATAATGTTATCCACAAGCGTATTGCTACTTGGAAAAGTTTCAGTGAAGATTTTTGACAAACTTACTGGATATTTTAGAAAAACTCGTTCCTCTTTTGAAAAGGGGATGGATTCATAGACTGATTCCAGCACCCCGCCTAAAGGCACATCAAAAAAATTTGAATTACCAGATCGCTGCGACAGCAACACTGTCGGGAATTATGGTTGAGTCTTAAAAGCCATCACCAGCCACGGTACAATCCTTCCCTTATGAAATGGGAGGAGCTAAACCATAGCTTTCAAGGGTGGCGAGAACCAGTCACTATACCGGAATCTTCTCTGAAAAGGGTGGGGGGATATCAATATATAAGCCGTTCATAAAATAGTTATAAAATAAGATTTATCGAAAAAGAAGAGTAAATGCGATGAGTCTATGTGGATACTATACAACATGATTACAGTAAAGTTGGTTGATGAAAGCTCAAATTTCAGAGACTGGTCTATCCTTGAAGTTTATCTGAATCCTTCCCAAATTTTTGTATTTGACTAATTTGTTTCCTAATTTACTGTGCACAGATGATTATTTTCATATATTATGTTGTTGTTATATTTGTTTTCATTGTATATACTATTTTAATCTCAATTTTCATTCTGTGTGAATGGAGCTATTTTATAGTGTTTTATAGACGTTTAAGATATTTACTATTCAATTATGCCATTAGGCAGCCATTAATTTGTGATTAGTCCTCGTTATTCTGTGCTATCTTTCTAGAAGTTTTGACTTATACAACTGGATGAAAACCGAGTTTTCTTCAGACTTATTACTATATCCATTATTTAAGTGTGATATATATGCATGGTCCCCCTGTTGGGGGGATTCTTTTCATAATAATTTAGTATGTTGTGGAAATAAGACGAAAAGATTATTGTGCATTCTTCAAAGAATAAGCCTGAGAAAAGAACAAGGAATAAAATATCTGGATGTCTAGATTTTTGTGTAGTTATTGGAATGCAGTGTTTTGATTTCTTAATCTTAAGTCCTACTTTTTATCGTGTTCCAGGATTTCTATCAGCCATGGTATGTATAACGTTTATTTATTAAAATTAGCCGAAATAGTAATGATCTCATGTTACACTATTGATAGTATTGACAAAAAGCAGATTTGGGGGAATTTATCATTTCTCTTAATAACGAAGATTAATGTGACTCTGCGTATGTGTTTGGTGATATAAATATATATATGAGTGTGTCGTATATATATATATATATATATATATATATATATATATATATATATATACATATATAATACTGAAGTGATAAAAGTCTTGGGATAGCAATATGCAAATTTACAGATGGCAGTAGTATCGCAGCGAAAAAGTATAATTGCGCAGTTCGTTTTCCAAAGCTTTCATTTGTGTTCAAGTTATTCATGTGAACAGGTTTTTTGTGATTTATGGCGGCACGACGAGAATTAACAGACTTTGAACGTAGAATGTTAGTTGGAGCTAGACGCATGGGTCATTCCATTGCGGACATGGACAGCGCAGTGGGCGATCACCTGCACTTAACGACCGAGACCGCCGACGTCTGTGTAGAATGGTCAATGTTAATAGACACGCAACACTTCGTCAAATAACTGCAGGAATCAATGTGGGACGTACGAGGGACGTGTCCGAGAGGACTGTGCGGCGAAATTTGTCTTCCTTGGGCTATGACAGCAGAAGACCGACTCGAGTGCCTTTACTGACAGCACGACATCGCCTGCAGCGACTCTCCTGGGCTCGTGAGCATATCGACTGGTCCCTACACCAGTGGAAAACCGTGGCGTAGTCAGATGAGTCACGATTTCAATTGTTACGAGCTGATGGTAGAGTTCGAGTGTGGCTCAGACCTCACGGAGCCATGGACCCAAACTGTCAGCAAGGCATTGTTCAAGCTGGTGGTGGCTGCATAATGGTGTGGGCTGTTTTTACATGGCATGGACTCGGTCCTATGGTGCAACTGAACCGATCATTGACTGGAAATGCTTATGTTCAGCTGCTTGCAGATCACTTGCAGCCATTCATGGACTTCACGTACCCACACAACGATGGGATTTTTATGGATGACAATGCGCCATGTCACCGGGCCAGAACTGTTCGCAATTGGTTTGAAGAACATTCCTAACAATTCCAGTGCATTATCTGGCCACCTAGATCGCCCGATATGAATCCCATCGAGCATTTATGAGACATCATCGAAAGGTCCGTTCGTGCCCAAACTCCTGCACTATCCACACTTTCACAATTATGGACGTCTATACAGACAGCATGGCTCTATATTCCTGCAGAGGACTTCCAACGACTTGTGGACTCCATGACACATCGAGTTGTTGCACTTCGCCGGGCAAAAGGAGGACCGACACGATATTAACAGTCATCCCATGACTTTTGTCACTTCAGTGTGTGTGTGTATATAT
>JAOUZG010023451.1:3868987-3891518 GCA_026289955.1 Argiope argentata | reverse complement strand
AATTTTTATTTTAGTTACTTTTTATTAAATAATTGCAATTAATATAAATAATTTATCAAAAAACTATTATTATCACGAGAATTGAACTCGCATTTTTCACCTTCACGCAAAAAATGCTGTAATCCTCGCATTGTACCGATCGAGCTATTGCCTGTTGATTCCAATTTTCCTTAAAAAAAACAGCTAAAACTCTATTTAAAGTATTAAAAATAATTTTTATGAATGAATTAATATTTTAAAAAACTGTATTAACATCGAGTGACATCCACTACAATTTTCAAAAAAAAAAAAAAATGAATTTGAACTTGAGTGGATGAATGAGAAGTATTTTATTGACGATTGAAAACTTGAACAAGATATATATAGATAGAGTGGGAATTGAATAAAGGAAAAAAATAGCGATTACAAAATGACTTAAAAAAAAAAAATTTAAATGTGTCTAATGGCCGATGTATGCAAGGCTAAAATTTAGAAATTCGGGGGTGCATATCGGCTTATCCGAATGCAAAAAAAATAATAATAGAACACTGTCAGCTACGCTTCGAAAGTTAAATATAACCGACCTCAAACGAAAGCGCGAAACACATTAGTTCTAAAATTGCCGATCGATGAATCGCGATTCAGTTCCGACTCACCTCGCCAGGCGTCGACGCGCCGCCGGCAGAGTGGACTCGTCCTCGTGCAGCAGGAATTTGCGCACCCCCTTCACGTAGCTCTCCAGGTAAGGGGTCCACTCCACTTGCCGGATGTCGAAATCGAACACCTGGAAAATGGAACATCCATTATCTAGTGCTTATTCAATAGTTATAAAATAACCTTAGCTCAAACATTTTGAGAGATGAAGTCATACTTTTTTCTTTTTATGACCAGTAGATTGTTAACATTTGTTTCTTATTGACATTTTTCACACGTTGTCGCATACTTTTAATTTGACAATCGTTTTCAGGAACACAGTTTTTTTTTCTTTTTTTGCAATTGTTTTTTTGACTGCCATACGAAATTTAACGTCAGTAGTATATATGAAATTGAAAATTAGCAGTTTTTCTATGAAAACGATCGGTGTTATTTGGTGTAATCGTTGCATCTGTAACCGTTATTTACTCATCACATTTTTTTTTTCTTTCTCTATCTTCCAAAAATCATTTGCAGCACCATGTTAAATATGAAAACTCAAGAAAATTCAAATATCGTAGTGTAACGTTTTATAATATTTTTTTTAAAAAAATTGAAACTGCATAGTTTTTTTTATACTTAGTTATTAACAACATGATTGAGATTTTACAAGAATAATCAAACATTATAACTACGTATAATAATAGGTAATCTGCTCGTAGTAAAAAGTCTTGTTTTATCTTTTTTTTCTTTCTTATTAGGAAAAAGTAATATCTATTCCTTATGCAGGGTGATTAAAAAGACGTGGACAAAATGACATGGTAGATCCGTCATACTACAAGAATCAAAAATCGCACAGGAACAGATGGCCTCTAGAACCACGAGAGGACGTTGCGATACAAACACGAGCTGAGCAAACGGAGATTGTCCTCATTTGAGCCGTGGATGCGTTAGACGTAACATAGCTAGTACCAAGCACCTCGAAATGGCTGACATGCAAATAATTTACGGCATGAAAAACTGCAATAGACGAGTAGCCTTGCGAATGTATCGAAAGAGATATCCTGGATGGAGCTCCTGCACATTTCAGCACAGACGTCAGAGCTCTACTGCTGGTTACTTTTCCTGGCGGCTAGATTAGTTGCGATGGACCATTTGCATGACCATCACGATCACCAGACCTGTCTCCCTAGAATTTTTTTTCTTATGGGGATTTTTATAAGGACTTGTGTATGAAACGCCTGTTGCAACGCCGGAAGACTTGGTAGGACGAGTTGTTGTGGCAGCAGGATGTGTTTGAGATACGCTCTGGTATCTTTGGGAAGGTGCGCCGTTCCATGCAACATAGATGTGTAGCGATTGAAAGTCGCGATGCTAGGGCCAGTAGCCGAGTGACATGACCATAATACAAAAGTCGACTTCGGTATCGTAGATATTATCTGACTAAGCCACAGATGCCCGTTGTGTCTAGGTGCATTTGGTAATTCATAGTGCAAGTGTCTTATGTTGAATCCGAAACTGCGAATCACGAAATAGCCTTTTTCCATACTAAGCAGCCATCACCTGGTAGGTCATTAAACCGTAATGTTTAGCATCTCCTGTAGGCTGAACGTTTTGGGGTGCATTAGTGGCATGGGAGTGAGTAATGGATAATATATGATCTGTTATGATTTCGTTTCTTCTCTTTGTATTATTTTAGATGCCCTGTAGCAGATCCGGATAGCAGTTGCGACCCTCTGTTCCTATACGATTTTTTATTACGTATGACTGATCTGCCATATAATTTTATCCACATTTTTTTGTTAATCACCCAGTATACCAATTACTGTTCGCTAATTCAGGATGATAGAGTTAGCACTAATTCTACAAATTACTGGTAAATGGAAAATTCTGTGAGCACGCTGGGAGATGAACAAAAATAAATAAAGTCAAGCGTACTACAATTGTTGCTGTGATAAGTTTAAAATAATCGATATTAGAAACTTAGCTAGCAGAACATGACAGAAACAAGAAAGTGGAAGCAGAACTCATATACTAATTACAAGTAAAGAGAAATAGAAACCAGTGAAAATTATTGATGAGCGATAATGAAAAAAATTATTCAATAAAATAACATTGAGGCACTTTTATAATAATGTTGATTAGCTCTAAATATTTTAATTTATGTATTGTCATACAAACTGCAATATGAAAGCAAAGGTTCCAGTTCATTTTGACGTTTCTACTGCATCACCTTGGAATGAAAGTTATCGAATGAATGAGTAGTTGAAAGTTGTTTTGGAGATTATTTTTCTTCTGAATATTTTAACAGAAAACGCCCGAAATGAGCGATTTCCTTTTATTTATTCCGTTATCTTCTTCAGAAGCTTAATTTTAAAACATTACCATATTGGATCGGCGTTATATGGACCTAAAGAGTGAGGGAAGATGATAGAATATATAGAACTCACCTTCTTGTCGACGCTGTTCTGCAAGTCCCTGAGCTCAATAAGGTTGTTGCATTTGAATTTCCATTCGCAAGTGGTGAAATACTCTAGAAAGCCCGAGGCTCGTTCCATTCGCCTCACCAGGCTCACGAAACTGTCAAAGAAAAACAAATGATCTTTCAGTTGCAAAGTACGATTTAGATTAAGAATTGATAGCCATACACACGATTGATTTGAGAATTTCGCATCCCCCCCCCGAAATTCGAGAAAGTTATATTGGGAAGAATTTCGAATCTTTCTTGCCTCATGATATGTAGATATCACATTTTTATTTTTCTATACAATTTTAAAAAGATATAGAATTTTAAAAAAAAAGAGAGAAGAACACGATACATCCGTATTTTAAGAGCCGATATCTCTGTAATTCATTTTAACTAAATATATATACTGATTTCTGTATGTTTATACAAGTGTTCCTTTTTACAATTAATACTTTGATGATACAGGATGTATCATCTCGCTGAAGACCTACCAAATAGGCATCAATTTTTAAACCAATTTCATGCTATTGTGGATCATTCTAAAGCTCATTGTTTCATTTATTTGAAGAAAAAAAACTCTGCTCCCCTGAATGCATATTAATCAGAAAGATGAGCTCATGATTCTACCTAAATGGCAAGTTGGACCATTAGACGTTGAATAAGTGTACTAGGCCAGGATGGCCTGGTTGGTTGAGGGACCCGTATTCCTTAGGTTGCGAGATCGAACCCCACCGGCCAAGTGATTCCCCAAGTGTGTGGTGACAAAGTCTGTCGTGATCACAAAGTTCTCCATGTCGAGAGTAATACCACTGGGGGTAATGGGTCAGAAGTGATCATTCTCTGTTCCAGATCTAAATTACGATATGTGGATAAATGAATGAAGTCCGCCCCATAAAAAAGGTTGTGACTTCATTCTTGAAGTGTGTGTAACTAAGTCGTACTCTTGGCCCTAGTTTGCGCTGCTGAAAAACGAGAGACGCTCAGTAGGTTTTAAATCGCCGACAGGCCATGTCAGCGGTCTTGAAAAAGTACCATAAATAACAACAACATTAGTGTACTATATTCAAATAGAATAACTAATATATAATCCAGTAATTGTTATTTTGAAGATTATATAAACAATATAGTGGGTATGTGAAATGTTATAATGGATGGTAAAGACCCATAATTATGATGTATGATAACCATTCGGCCATTGATTGATATGACTTTGAGATAACCATCGTTCGTCGTTTGGATAATTAATATGAAGATATAGTAAATAACTGGAGCTTATTAATAAATGTAATGGGCATATGAAGTGTTATAATGAGATGTATTTTGTGAGGACTTAAAGTTAATATTTTATGTGACATAGACGCCGTAATTTTGTAACAAATTAATAAGGAGATTTTAAGGATAGTTGAAGATAATTTAAAAAGTGTAATGGCTATTCAAAGTGCTATAGAGAGATGTACACTTTATAACAAAAAAAAATCGACGCACCAAGAAGCAATCATCCGATTGCTTTGAAATTTCGTATGTATGAGTGTTTTGACCAGATATGCATGCAAACGATTAAATTTTGATGTCCAATGAAGGTATAGTTTGATCTCCAGCGCATCGGAACTGCCCATCCAGCAGATGCATATAAGGAGCAGTTCTTCAACGGTTGATAAAACTTTGGGTTTGATTGCGATTCAGATTACCTTTCAACAACTTAAAAAATACCTCGCCGCAGGGTTCGTGCTCATTACGAGCAACTATCAGAGTTTGACAGAAGTCGTATCAATGGATTGAAAGATGCCGGTTGGACAAAGCGGAGAATCGCTCGTCATTTGAGTCGAAACGATACGGCGATTCGAAGATGGCGGCAAGAATGGGTGGAAAATGGCAGAGTTCAGCGTTGGGATGGTAGTAATCGACCTAAGGCCACAACAGATCGTGAGGACAGAGTGATTGTCCGATCAGTGGTCAGAGGGCCTGCTTCACCTCTATCAATCCAAACACCAGTGAAGTCCAGGTCAACACCTTATTGAACTTGTTATTGTAACTCTGAAATAAATTATTCAATTTTCTGAAATTTTAATCATTTACTATTCTTTACAATGTCTTCGTATCCACCAATTTTCGTTTCAATCGGAGTACTCTTTCTTAATGCTTTATTTTTATTTATTTTTTTTTTTTGTTATAGAGTGTATTCTCTGAAAACACGACACCCATTTCAGTCTTGTGTTGTGACAACCCTTTTGTCACCGATGCCTTTGTGAAGGCCGTTGCATTTCTTTCAAATAATTAACAAGAAGATTGAGTAAATGGCTGTCACCCACTCTGTTTTGTGACCGATCATCCAGGACAGGGTGTCCACCACATAAGCGGGTATCGTGTGGAAGAGCTTGATGGCGATCTTGTTGTGCAGTGCGTGGGACTTGAACGTTCCGCCAGGGTACCGGATCACGTGGAGGCTCGGGAACCTGTTCACGATTGGGGTGGCCGTTCTGTGTATATCCAGCCACGTCACTTTGTTCAGGTCTCCTGAGGTGCAATTATAGACCTTCACGCCGTCGGGCCTGCGGAGGAGAAGACGAAATTAAACTTAACATGCAATTTCCCTGCATTAAATGATATTCAAATCATAAATTTCTATGTCTACTTGAAATTAGTTTATTATTATATAATATGTATAAAATTTAAATTTATTTAAAAAACATTTATTTTTATATTGTTACGTTTTTTAGCGTAGCGGGTTCGGATTGAATGGACTTTACTTGAGGACAGCACAAACAAACTTATTTACAGCTATTTACAGGATGACTCGATAAAATGAAACTTCTGATAGAAACAATCCAGCAGCCAACAGCACTTACAGCGTAAATACAAGCCTTACGCACGATAAAAACAAACTGCAAAACAGGTATCGTATATCACAGTAAACAGTAAATCACAGCGAGCTCAATAACACAACGTTAACAGCAAACGTAAACACAGCTCAGTAATCCGCTAGTCCAGCGAGACGCTTCTCTTCCGAGGGGGGAAAAACTAACTCACTCCGGCTACTCGTCCCTTATATAGCCAAGAGAGCGAGCGCGTGGAAACACGCGGAAGCTTCATGAAAAACCCAGAAGCTACCAGACTATTATTTTCGCCAAATCAACTCGCCTGGCTCCAAGCTTTTTCACAGCCGTCGCCAACGCCTTTTTCTTCGGTGAGTTTCCGCGGCGTTCGCCCACTTGTAACAATATCTAATCATTCTACGCTGTATGTTGGAATTATTGGCTTCATCATAACATGAGGTAACCCTTTCGCTCAAGCGAAATGGTGATGTCAGGAAAAAAATCTCATGATCTCAAATCTCATGAGTTTCGGTTCTGATTCATTTAAGCTACGATTGGATTCGGTGTAAGAACGGACTCAAAAATGGTTATATGCGATAGAAATGATTCATGCAACTAAAAGGATTTATGTAATTATTTGTACATAATTATATGTGCCTATGTCCTCGTCCAGCAAATAAAAAAAGTGATGAAAATGAAAAACCCTGGATTAATGATTTCGAGGTTGTGATCTAATTCATGTGGGAATACCTCGATTCTATCTGATTTAGAAGTTCCCGGAATGACAAGGTAAAATGGAATTTTCTCTTACATTTAGATATTTGAATTTGTGGCCTAGAAATCCCAAAACTATATCAATGAAGAGGTGGCACTTCAAATTTGATCTCCAAAGCGTAAATTGGAGATAAAAAAAAGCGTAAATTGTTGTCAAAATTGGTATGATGTGAAGTGGAAAGCTAGATATCCAACAAATTTTAATTTTTATCTCATCGCTTGGTTTTTGGCTTTGAGTTTGATATTTATGTCACAAGAGTCACCGTTTGGCCATATTGCGCCAAATATATGATGAAATGAGATAAAAAGTTTTTTTAAAAAAATATTATAATTTAGATGTTAAAAATATCGAATAGAAATTTTGAGTATTTTAAATATATACATTTGCAAAAAGTATAGTCAAAAGATTATTAAATTACATAAGATGTAAAAACCCAATTTCTTTTTAAAATATAAAAATGTTTGTGAAAGGATTTTCCCCAACCATGTAAGGGATATTTAAGTACAATGTTCCGAAATTATGCAGCCGGTGGTTATTAAAAATAGGGCATTTTGTTAAAATATGACGGACGGTAAAATCGATTTGACATGATGTCCAAGTTGCACACCGTTCACCAAACAAAAGGTGTTTATGGCATATATGGATGACCGATGCGAAGTCGAGTCGGTTTGACATTGCGTGATTTAATGAAACTTATTAGATATTTGGAGATCCCATGATTCTTGGCGTAATGTGTGAATGTAATGAGAAAGATACTTCTTCGCATCAAGATAAGGAAGTGGTCGTTGTAGATCTCATCGTTTGGAATGATAGTTCTGTATATTCGAAGGGTGGGTTATTGGCTTGATTTCGTGGATGGTGGGAATTGCAAAGAGAGAGGGTATTGAAGTTAATATAGTGATTGCTAATAAGTGACTTAAGAAACAAAATTATTACAACGGAACATGACAACATTTAAAATGAAAAATATGTATATTGATATAAAAAGGGAAAGGATGGTATCGCATGGTTTCTGCAAAATATTTAATCTGCCCAGAATCCAATAGAAAACGAGAGGTACCCTGATTGTCTTAGTATGATTTCGACCCGACTTCCAGGAGCTATAAAAGGCCGGCAGTCTCAAGCTTTAGGGTGAATTGAATTACCATGCCCCAATTTCAGATCCAGTGCACATCGCGGAGGACAATGGCAACATATTGACAGCTTGGTCTCCTGCAGTTTGCCCTTGGCCTCCTGTCATTACCGGGGATAAGCCCCGGCCTGTGCTAGGCTCTCCGTTAACCCAATCCATAATCGTTTCAGGGTGAATTGAATGGAAGCAGAATTGGAGTAGAAGACAAAAAGGAGTTTTCGAGAGGATAGCAAAGTGCCAGCGTTGTGTGGAGCTATAGCAAGTGCTGAACTGTGTTCTGTTCTAAGCCCTGCAGTCTACTGTGGAAGCAGTAACGTATAGTATGTGGATTAGCCAATCGTGTATTAGAGAGTCGGCAGTTAAAGTGATATTCGTCGTCTTTGTATCAAATAAACGTCGTTGTTCTTTTCTGCTGAGGCCTGCTGATTGTATATTCATTCCATACACCTGCTAACAAGCGAACCTGGTGGGAATTTTCGCAACCATATTAAGATTTGTGCTATCGGTCCTAAAAGAACTTTTTATCAAAAGACATGAGTAACACGTAAGGTGATTAAAGATGTAAATGCTATAATTTGCTCGTTTTTAACGTTCTTACGATATTCAAATAGCAGCAAGTGGTTCTAGTTCACTCACCTGTGCGTTCCTAAGTGCCAGGCTGCCGTGAGAAGCAGGTTGGCGACCATGTCTACCGGCATCCAGTCCACTACTGAACCCTTGTACACTAGCATTGTGCGGAGAAGGCCCTTGCCAGTCTGCAAACAAAACAATCATGAACGTGCAGAAACAACCGTGCACATGTCAGTATATCGTGCTAAACCAAACGAAACTCTTAACCCAGACAAGTTAACAAAATCCATACAAAATGAAACTGTTTAACCGTGTTATGTGAAAGCAGTGCTGTCAGAATGTTGCAACGTTGAATAATTGATCATTATTTGCTTGTAACCATTTCATATTCATTCTTTCGGTGTTAAAATCTGATCGAGTTACATTTCTGTTCGGAGAAAGGGCTACTTCCCAGTGAGAAAAATTATCTAAATCAACAACGCTAAGGTACGATTTTTATGACAGAAAAAAAGATAAAAATATTGAAGCAGTCATCTACCGTATAATTGAAACTATATAACGAATAATTTTCTATAATCACGTTATTCAATTTGGTTAAATTAACAGCTACTTTTGAAGAGTATTATGGCTCCTTCGGATTGAACCTTTTGTCATTTCAAACTTACGTTAAATGGATAATGGTTAATTAAACTGTTTTCTCAATCAAATTTTACAACATTCAGATCAGAAGTAAAATTCAGTTTTTTAAGAGATGCTTCAAACTAAATTACAGATTCATCCGAAACGGGACTTCAGATTTTAAAAAATAATAAATTTTACTTTTAAATTCGGCGACTGACATCAAAATACTCACCATGATGATGAAGGTCGAGGGACCGTTCACACCATCCACCCAACCCTGAAAGAAAGAAAAAATAAATTTAATCAAAGATAGGAACCAAAAATGACTTTTAAACGTATTCAATCAATTTCTGAAAATTCTGCTTATAGTATAAACTGTGAAAAATACGATCATTCAATTTAATTTAGACAAATCGGCTTCGACCGGTCACCAATCTTCGGACGACACCTGAGCTGGCACCACTCCGTTTCACACTACACCACACCAGCAGAAGAATGTTTGGCCATGACCTATTTAATGTGCAACTGACCCCCTTACACGATGGTTTTTTGGTGGAATAGGGTCTCGAACTTGAAACTTTACGGACCTTACCACCACGACCCCATGAAATACCTTGAAATTTTATGACAGAACTTAATTATATACTTTGAACAGTTTACATATAACCATTTTAGCTTGCCCGAACAGTAATTTGATGAAGACTGCTCCTATTTTATTTGTATATTTCAGTCTAATGAAATAAAAAGGGGAAATTTCAATAAATGTATTCCACGTTAATAGTTTAAAAGCCAGGAAATTGGATTCTTCTAACAAGCTGGTCGTCAAAGGCGACTAGATATTAAAAAGAAAACTTTTGTATGCCGAACTTAGCCGTTAAAATTAGATCTTAGAGCCTCACCGGCATGGGCTCCTTGAAAGCGGCCGTGACGATGGATGGTCTGACGATCGCCAGAGGTAGGCCGGGGCCCTCTGTCACAAGGATGTGCTCCGCCAGGGCCTTGCTATAGTGGTACGTGGTCGGCCGACCGTCCATCAGCTTCGGGAGAATGCTTTCCAGCATGGAGTCGTCCATCCACCTGTTGGAAGAGGCATAAACATTTCTCAAATCATCGATATAATATCAACAAGTTTCTGTAGAAAGAAATATTATTCTGGTAGTTTTGCCTGCACAAAAATTAGTGTTTGTTCTTTTTTTCGGCGGGGGAGGGATATTTCCATGTAAGAAAAGTGATTCAAAAAATGTAGTTAAGAACTATTGAGCAGCTAAACGTGCTGGAGGGACATTAGTTTTACACTTTTAAAAGTGACGGAAATTGCTTATTGCTGAGATGTATCATTGGTTTGATAAATATTATTTTCAGATTTAATATTTTGATAAATAATTTAAAAAATTGTAAGTCTTAAGATCTTTTCTAATTATTTTTTTTAAATTAAAAAAAATATCTATTGAATATCATTTTAACTGTCGTATTTATTTTTCAAGTTTTTTATATTTCAAGCTTTTTAATTTATATTTCCACTTCCATGTAAATAAATTTACTAGATATTTTCATCAGAAGGAATGAAAGCACAATTTTAACTAAACACAATACTTAAAAATGAGCGAAGTTTTTTTTTTTGGGGGGGGGACAGGAGGATGAGAACTGAAATGCAACGCACAGATAATTCAAGTAATTTTAATTAAAAGTAATATTTTATCAGGACGTGAATTGCAAAAAGCGAATGCAAAACAGTTATTTTCGATGTTACAACTATCAATACATCTGTTTAATATTTAATTTTATAACATACTGAAGAAGTTGGAGAATGAACTCCGATTATGAATGACTTAACATATAAAAAGAAAAGACACTAAATGAACTACCTTTTATTATAGGGAATAATAAGCATCCTCTTATGACAGAAAATAAATAGAATACTTAATTCACTCACAGGAAATAAATATTTTTACGAATATTCTCACCCCAGAACATGCGAGGATACAGACATTATTGTCTATGAAAACTCATATTAAGTATTCATAACACAAGCTACAAATTCACAGTTAATCAATTGTATTTAATCCACTAATCTCGATTTGCAGCAAAGCTACAGAATACACGTCAACGGGAGAAAAGAGGCTAAATCAAGCTAAGCCAACCAACGTAGCTCGTTGTCCGAACTGATCTAACCCCCCTCCTTACCTCGCGCAATTTAAATAGCGTATACTAAAGTAGACGTGACAAACTCTGAAACGGCATACTCTCTCTAAGCAAGTCTGGAATTTCCTCGAATATTCTTGAAGAACAAATTTTTATTTCTTAGATTTTACTACACATTTCAGCGTGTAGTAAAAACCGTGTTAGCCACCTCAATACGTCATCAACACACACATTGCCAAATTAGTCAATATGGCGATCCTCTTTTGTAAATGTCCTTAGAACGGTCTTTTCTCGCTGACGCGCAATTCCATTACAATAAATTTCATACTAAACTATTTACAAATATTTGCAATATTTACTCACAAATTCATACATATTTACAATATTCACATCTAATTTACATAAAATTCATAACGATATTCTTATATTTATGAAGGTATAGAAGAAAGCGAGGAATAAGAAAAATTTAACCTTTTTTTTTATTTATTTACCTGAAGATGTTTCCTTACATTACCGTGAAAATTGTGCCCTAATTTTTTGAGCTCCTGAGCTCTTTGTCACAAAGCATAGTATGTTTCTAATTAACTGCTTGGTTTATTCAAAATTTGCGAAATACATAAGGTCTAAAAAAAGTGAAGACTCCTTAAAAATAGCTGTTTTTGACAAAATGTGTTGATTACTATGAAGATGCTGAATTGCTCTTATAAACTTTTAAAATTTGATATTCTCTAAAATGTGTTGTTTTCTCCAAAGTCTGCGTCTATTCATCATCTGCAGCCATTTCAATTGCATTGATTCAGTATCGAAGTAAACATAAAGAATGAAAAGTCCATCGTAAGAATTTGATAGTAGGATACTTTTCAGTCTTAAAAAAGATTTGTGTTTTTATAGAGACAAATGGATATAGTTTTTATAGAGACAATTTATAAATGAATAAATGATTTTTGAAAGTCAGATTGCACGAATTTCTCGCTTAAGATTAAAAATGCTCAACAGAAAATCTGCAATTTCTAATCAAAAATTGAAGCTATGGGCATTAAGGATCAATGTAATGTAGAATAATTCAAATTGTTATATCCATCCTTGGCGAGCATTTGCTAAAACGGAAATTTGATGAGCCTTTAGTAGTTAAAATGCTGTTTGAGTATTCCACGAAATAAGTGAAAACTCTAAAGGACCCTGCTTCCCTTTTTCATTTTTTTTTCAAATCCTAAATCGAACGAATCTTTATAAATATATTATTTGCAATAAATAGAGCCAAAATAGTCCTAGTTTTATTATAGTGGCCAAAATCAGACATACTATTAGGAATTTTGTGTAAATTAGATGGAAATATATATGAATTTTTAAGTAATTATTGTAAAATTTTGTAAATAGTTTAATTATAATGGAATAGCGTGTCAGCGAGGGAAGTCCGTTCTAAGAGTATTTACAAAAGAAGATCGTCCTATTTGACTAATTTGGCGATGTAGGTATGTTGGCGACGTAATGCGGTCATTAACAGTTTTTACTACAAGCCAAAATGTGCAGTGGATGCTAAGAAATAAATATTTGTTCTTATAGAATGTTGGAGAAATTTCCAGACTTGCCTAGAATGATCGCGTGTTTATGAGCTTGCCCCTCTCACTTTAGAGGAACGCTATTCAAAAGACTCGGCTTAAGGAGAGGAATCAGTTCAGTTCGGACAACGATCGACGTTGGTTGGCTTAGATTGAGAGAGCGTCTTTTCTTTCGTTGCAGTGCGAATATGTAGCTTTGCTGTTATTTGAAATCAGCGGATTAAGTAGAGTTAATTAGCTGTGAATCTGTAGCTTGTGTGGCGAATATTTAATACGCGTTTTCATAGACAATCAAGTCAGCATTCTCGTATCGCTCTTGAGTGAGAATTATTTTCGTAATAGTGCGAAAGATCCAATATCCTTCTTAAAGAACTATGGTCTGTTATTGATGGAACTGGACTCTATTTATAAAGAACTTTTACTACCGAACCAAATAATTTATTCGTTTGGATAAAATAGCTAGATGAACAGTTTGAAATAAATTATAGAACAATAGCTCCCAGAAATTGCGAATTGTAGAGAGGTAACTTTTCACGAATATAATGCTGGATTGCATGTGTCTTTGGTCCCTGAGGTAATTGCTTGATTTTGGATGGTGCCTTAATCCACCATTCGAATAGTCCTGACTTAGACCATTCAGACTACCATCTGTTCCACTTTAAGAAATATATACCAAAGGAAAAAATATCGATTTTCTTGAGAACTATGTACATCGCCATAAGAACCCTTTCTTTAGTGAATTAATGAAACTCTGTTACAAAGAAACTTTCCAAAAGATGACAATTCATTTTTAAATAATTGACTACATTATTAAATGTATTGTATGAATAAATCTGTGTTTAAATGTATAGGTGAATAAACTTCTAAGTATGAAAAAAAGTTTTTTTTTTTATTAATTCTCTTCCTTTCAAATCAGTGAAGAGTCAAAATAATTAATTCCTGGAAGAAAGAAATAAAAACAAAACCCTTACTGCGCTATATCGATGATTTTCTGAGGCGAAACATTTTCAGGATAAATAATTTCATCGATCTCCTTCCTGTTGCAGTAGCTGTACGCTGTTGACACGTGAATGAATGCCTGAAAAAAAAGCAACAAACAATACAATGAGAGGGTGCAGTACAATTTCATTCTATTGTTTTCATATTTCATTTTTTCCTCTTTCGCATTTTATTTTTAGATGCCAATATGAAATCGCTTGAATTGTTTTAGATAAGAATAGGCGGCATCAACAAAAAGCTAAAAAAGAATATTTTTTTTAACGAAAAGATATTAAAGAATTGGAAATCTTTAAGTTAGTTGCATATCACAGGCTCTTTGACGGAAAATGGAACCTCACTTTGAAACCTAATTGGTTCAATTTAACATTTTATTTTGTATTAATAGTATCTAAAGTATTCAATTCCTCGTGTATATGATAGCTGGGGCACATATAAATCTGTCGTAGGCATAAAGTTCTCATAAGTTTCTCATAAGTCGAGATTATACCAAAAAGAGTACTGTATCAGAGGTGTTCGTTCTTTAATGCAGGTCTAAATCACGATCTGTGAATGATTGAATGAAATGTTTACGTGAGGTTCATTCCGTGAAAAGAGCTGTGACGCATGAGTAGCTAAGATGTATTCTTGGCCTCAGATGGTGCTACTGAATAAAGACGCTAAAGTTTAGGCTTAAAATCGATGGCTTCGTCTGTGGGCTTGTGTATGATAAATGCCATAAGAAATACCAACAACAATAAAGTATTAAGGAAAGTATTAATAATTTTTAATTGGCTATCAGCAACAGATACGGTAATGACAAATCGGTATGACATAACATCAGATACGGTATTGACAAATCAGTATGACATAATATCAGATACGGTATTGACAAATCAGTATGACATAATATCAGATACGGTAATGACATAATTAGCCGGGAGCAGCGAAAAATTTACAAATAATGTAAAATTTGGCCAAATTTCTTACAGTGATTTTAAAGCGAAAAATTGCAAGTAATGCAGAATTGTGCCAAATTTCCTTGGCAATTTTTCGCTGGCGCATTACTAACGGAAAAGTACTCAGTATTGCCAAAACATCTTTGAAATGCTTAAAGTAAGTACTTGAAGGATTTGTTACACGAAGGTATGTGCATCGCATGTTGCAAAACCTGAAACTTGGTTGTTATTCTAAATTAAATTTGTATTCGGTATTTTCCGTTACTCGGGCACAAACGAAAAATCGACAAAGAAATTTGGCGCAATTCTGCATTATTTGGCAACTTTTCGCTTTAAAATCAATGTAAGAAATTTGGCGGGATTCTTCATAATTTGGCGAGTTTTGCTGGCGCCCGGATAACTGAAAAGTACTTTGTAATCCATAAACCTGTGTCGTACTCTTTATCTGATGTATCCATTTAACTAATTGGCAAACACTCTCCTGTCGCTGTTGCCCTTCGCGCTCTATTTAACAAAATTACTTTGAACGCTTTATGTTCCGTACTTTTAAAGTATATAAACGGCATTCGGGACACCATGTATATGGATTTTTTAAAGTCTTACAAAAATAATCCATTGATTGGCAGTTGACGATGCATATAGAATTTACATTCACTTTGTACTTGAAATGAAACATCTGCTAATTTGAGTGGAATTCAAAATTTGTAACTGTGCCAATATTTTACTTCGGCACCAATATTATGAGACAGATAGCAATTAGCAGACAGCAGTTCAAATATGAGCTGTTTACTGTATACGAGTATGAAAGTACATGAATAGAACAAGCCTTTCAGCGTTATTATAAGAATTTATTTTTCATTTTACAACTATATTTAAAAATCTAGTGGCAAGTAATTTATGAATTGCCAGTAATTCTTTAAAAATAAATTTTTTAAAAACTAAAAAATAATTTCTTTTTGTTTTTAAAATACTAAAAAATAAGCAATAAGAACATCTCTACGAAAACACACAGTCACACACACTTTAGTTTAGAAAAGTTAAACATATTGTGTACGATTTAAAAATAACTTTATTACCAAAAAATATGTCATATTTGTATCCTTTAAATTAAGTTTCTTTAACATCAATACTAAGTACTAAATAAAAAAATTAAGTGATAGTTAATTTTTGTCATGCGGGATTTTACTTTATTTTTTCCCTTCTTGTGCAGTCGTTAGACATACAAATTATTATTGAGTTTTTCTATTTGATTTGCACTGTTCTTTCTGTACATATGACAGAAATAATAGATATTTTCAAAATTCCAAACACGCAAATAATTTTCAGCCCAGTGAATTATTTTTTGAATTTATTTTCGAAAATTAAATGCAATATATCAAATGCCGCTATTTTGGCGATAAACGCGCCAACGTAAGAAACTTGAATGAATTTCTACCTCTGCGAAATGGACTCTTCCTGCAGTAACTTGTGTCTATAACGCCCGCCGTAAACATAGACGTCTGTTGGGAAGAGATCTTCTCGTGGACAGACAGTGCTGTTGAGCGAAGTAGCTTTCACATTGTCAAGATAATCTTTATCTCCTAAAGTTTTGGCAGCATTATTTAGCAAGTTAAGGCGTCAACAAAATGCGGAATTATCCAGCTTGCATTATATCCTACACCGAAGCTCGTATGTCAAAATTTTATTTCTTGGTCTAAGTAGTCATGAGTTTTAAATTAGAATCAGAGAAGTCTTAATGATTTTTTCTGGAGGTCATTTTATTGAAATCATTACAATAGATTGATTCACCAAAGGAAATCTTCCTAGTACTCACCGCTAACTTTGACATTTTCTTACTGAGTTCCAGAACGCGGCGAGTCCCCAACATGTTTAGATCCACGGATTTCCTGAAGAGAGAATGTAGTAATTATTCCAAAGTGTATAAGAAACAAGAATGGAGCATTTCTCAATAGAAATTGGGTGGGTCTCTTTTTTCTTATGACTTCTCACAGAAAATCTTAATATATAATAAATTTTGAAATAATATTTGGGGTAAAAAAAGCTACTTTTAATATAAAACAAATATAAATAATATAACAATTATAAACATAAACACAGTATACCGTTTAACTATGTTAATATCTGTCATGCAAATGCAGAAAGGAAGCTGAAATTCATATCTCTTTTACCACTCGATATCTATGTTATTTTTTCTGAAAACTGTAATGTAAGTCAAAAAGACAATTATTTCCGTTTTTTTTTGGGGGGGGGGGGAATTGGTAATGCAACTTTTTGAATGGATTCAAAAAGTTTTTGTGTCAAGTAAAAAAGGATTTACCATACAATTTTATAAAATGAAAATAAACAAAAAATGGATATTTGTGCATTTGTTTATCAAGATTAAATGAGCTCAAGGGTCTCAAAGAGTTTCCACAGCAGTTCCTAAAAGAGCCTAATGAACAGCCTGATTCATCCACTTTGCAACTGATTTACAGATTGAAAATTTTCATGATAAAAATATTCATTGCATTGAAAACTATAATTTAACGTTGGGGTTGCTATTATGTTATATAACAATGAGACACTGATATCCTGTGTTTTTAAGAAGGGAAAATAAAAATAAAATATTTAATGTGGGCAGGTATACAAAAAAAGAAATATATATATTCTCTTAAAATCATTATTAACCCGTACTACACCTCTTTGCATTATTCCTTCTCACTTTTCCACCAGGTGGACAGTTCACAGAGCCATTTAAGAAAGCCTTCATGTTTATATGGAAAAAAGACCCTTCTCTTTGTCTTACTTACTATCAAAGAGCCTTTGTGAAAGAAGGCCTCTCTCGTAATATGAAAAATAATAAAAGTATAAGATGCAAAATGAGGAAGGGCAAAAAGATAATTTTAGAAGATAATTCACTGCATGTATATACGAAGTAATACATGGAGTCATTGCAATATCATATGAAAAATAATCATTTTGTTTAAGCGTATCATAACCATAATTGACGGCTCTTGGTACAGAGTAGCGCATCTTCCTCGTGATCTGGACTTCCCGGGTTCGGGTCCTGGTCTGGGCATGGTTGTTCTTCTGTGCTCTATCTGCGAGGTGTGTGAATGTGCCTCCCCCCGTAAGAAGGGGCTATGCAAGCGAATGAGATAAGTGTTTGTAATCTTCACATGAGTTAGAAGTCAGACTTCTGCCCTCGGATGCCCAGGGGTCTATATCCTCAGAAGCTACTGCACCCCTCCTTCCGTTGTAAAGTGGACACGTTATCATCATAACCATAATTATAAGTACTACATTCCATTAGAGATGACGCTAAGATGATTCCATTCACCTCAATAAAAAAAAAACAGGCCAAGTGTTTAAATGCCTGTTTATGTAATAGACACTTGTTCAAAGTTGTCTTTATCTGTTTCCACGGCAAAGACAACCAGAGTAAAATCCTTAAAATTGTTTAGTTTATATGTTGAGACAGAATGATAGTTTTCAACAGAATAGAATATTAACAGGGACTCACAATTATGCATTAATTTTAAGTTTGTATCCCTAAACAGTACAATTTAACGAAGCAGGTTTCCGTTTTGTAGCTCTTTCATGGCTTTCATATTGCCATTGAATTGGAAGACACGTAAAAATTAGACAACATTCTTTTTAAAAAAATAGCACTAATCAGTAAATAAAACTTGCGAATTAGTTTCCGAAGTCCTAGAAAATAAAGCATTAACTCACTTAAGTGGCTCGTCGAATCTAACCGTTGCGGCTGAGTGGAAAACGACGGACACCTGTTTCGCCAGCATGTTGGTGTCAGTTTGACTGAGACCGAGCTCCGGCAGGCTGATGTCCCCGTTGATCGGCACCACTCGGGTCAGAACACGGGGGTTTTCCCTCTTCAGCCGGGAGAAAACCTAGTAGAGAGACAAAAAAGAAAAAAATATTATTTGGAAGAATGAATTTAATAAATCCTCCACTCTCATCTTCCGAACTAAAAACTCGAAAATCTCAGCTCTGTTGTCTTAAAAACTTTACGAATCTCAACATGTTGATCATGTAATTCTTATTTATTATATTTTTAAGAAATCTAAAAAATTTTTAAGTTTTAAATATTTTAGTTAAAAGGCTACTAATTTTTAATTGAACATTTTGAAATCCTCGTGCACCACTAAGTATCACACGGGTCTTACAGAAGTAGACAACACATTGCATAAAGACATCACATACAGAACAGCTACTCATGCATCACATTCGTTTGCACTGCCCCTTTTTACAGGGGGGAGACACATTCAGACAAATAACAGGTAAAGCATATAAAGAACAAGCATGCTCAACCCCAGGACGCCCAGATCCCGAGGAAGACGCCCTACCCATCTGCCAGGACGTCGGCAAGCTACTAATTTGACATTCTCTTTCTATGATTGACAAGATCGATAATGAGAGTAGCTTCTGCTCAATATTTCAAAATGACGACGAGTTGGATTTGTCAAGAACCTTACTAAACAAATTAATTCAATATTTTTATTTATTAACGACATCAAATCAATAAAAGTTATCGGAATGATGGCCCTATCTCCAAATAATGACAACAATTATCAAATAACATTCATTTAAGAATAAATAAGATGCAGTTCTTGCAGCTCTTTCCTACGGAGAATCCTTTTATGTTGGTGTTTGCGGAGCATTGTTGCAGATTCTACGATCCACGAAGGGAAAAAAGCTTGAATTACATAATACAAAATCAGATCATTTTATTCTCAGAAAGGTTTAGAAAATAGTTCACTTAAAGAAATTCAAAATGCCAAGATAAAATAGGACACTTGAGCCAACAAAACTGATTGTAAATGTTTCAGACAATTATTCGAATGTGTCAATAGTATTTCTGTATCCACCGCGGCCCGGGAAATTTAGCTGGAATAAAATTGGAGAATTCTTCCTGAAGATCAAAGCAAAGCATTTCTTTTTTCAGCAGAGTGTATTTGAATAACCAGTTAATATACACACAGTTAAATGGAATGCATACTGAGTGACATATCATCTGATCCATTTACAAGAAGTCTGTTTGTCAGTCTTCTCTAGTACATGTGAATTAGATAGCTACAAAACATAAAAAACTATAAAAATAAAATTTTATACACAAGTTTAGCATTTAAAATGCAGGATCTCGCCAAATTTTGAATCAAATTTGCTAAACGACTTACCGTCTGTTGGCCTATACTTTCGCAGGTATGTAAAGGCAATTACTTTCATCAATTAATTTAATCCTTTGCACTTGGAAAAGTAATTCGATGCATAATTATTCAATATACAAGGGCTTGATTATGGCTCCAAATTTGTGTGTGTTTGCCTGTTTAAAATTGAATTTCTCCGTCCTTTTACCATCCTGTAGGTATTTTCAATAATCAAAATTGAAAAATATATAAATAAAACGTCAAAATGATACACTATCTTGAATGGTGAGTCAGAGGCACCATCAGAGTGCAAAAGGTTAATGAATTCGGTATGTGATCTTGTGACTACAACTGAAACTGTTTCAAATTTTAGTTTCTTTCACTCGAAAAAAAGGTATTCAAAATACAGATTCACCTGATAAATTCAGTAAATTTGCTAGATTTACGCCACAGATTTATATTTTGGAACCTATTGCTAGCCAAAGCCCTGTAAGTATCCGCAACCTTATCAAGGATTACCCAAGATTTACAATTTTGTACGGGAGGCGAAGGATAACATCTGGAGAGTATACGATAAAATTTCGGAAAGACAACATCAGCTGGTTGTAGGATAAGATGGCAGTAAAAAATGCGAACTCACCTGGCACGTGAATAATTGGTCCAGCCTCTGTCGTGGCTCTTGTCCATCTTTCGATCGCATCAACACATACACGGTACGGACCCTCTGGCACGAGCGTAGGAGCTTCTCCAGAAGCACCTGCAAGGGACATTAAGATCAATTCAAATTTCAAGTCGAAGATAGTTTCTGTTTGTATTACTAAATGTTTGAATTTTCATTTGAGAAACAAAATAAAATAATGCTTAATTGCTTTTAAAGACTATTCAAATATAAGGTTTCCATAACAGGAATATAGTTTTTGAAAAGCAGTAAAAGCGAATTACGACAATTATTTAAGTAATTCTTGCATTAAATGAGAGTTCAGAAATTTTTGTTAGTTCGTGCAAACTTGAGATAGTACGCTTTGCAAAAGTATTTAATGATGTCAGAAGAGGTTATTATGGCTACAAAAATTAGCAATCATTGAAAAAGTTTTTTTTTTTTTTGATTTACAGGACAGTTGTACCCTTACAGAAAATTTTTATATCAACATCTATATTTAGCTCAGTGGTTCCTAGTGGTGGTCCAGTAACCACACATACTCCGATTAAGGGTTAGAAGCATAAATAAAAATGCATACAATAAGTAAATGCAATATAAAATTGCTTCAAAATGCATTTTTCAACAACATAACTTCCAAAACATTTCTGTAATGAATCTTTGGACCCATCCTTCTTTTTGCTGGGGGTATTCCATGCTCCTGAGATAAGTGCACCCCCCAAATTAAGAGATGAGATGGTCCCCATGTAGTTAAATTTAGATCCATTGCTGTAAGGAAGGAAGGAAGAATATTTAGTTCAAACCCATACGATTGAATTTTGATTGTAATCTTAAATGTCTCTGACGATTTATCCAAAACAGAGGAATATTTCATTGGTCATGTAAAGCTTTCACATCCCTAAGAGAATTTTGCTAATTTTGACATTGCACCAACTATTCACTTTGTATAGACACGTGCATGTAATGGCGTTGCATTTTCCCAGACTCAATCAAAGCTATTTCTTTCTAAATTGACACTTGAAGGACAGTGACAGAAATTGAGGAAATTATCAGTTATGAATGTGAAATTACTTCTCTAGAAATGTTGCAAAATATCTCTGAATTTCATCTGTCTCTCGTTTGAAGGATATCTGTTCATATTGCATATATAAATAAAATGCCTAATACAAAAACAAAATTTTGAGGCCACTCCAGTTTTTGAAAACAGTTCTATTCACTTGGGATGGATTATTCTTACATGAATCATCTGACAGACAGCATATCTTAAATTATAATATATGGTCCTTTTATAAAAAGTTAGTAATATAATCATCTAATTACGATATATATATTGCTTTTGATTGATATACAATGAGAAATAGCACATCACCTTTCCTACGAAACCACTGACTCCCGTGATGAAGACACATCTGTCTTTGAAGAATTCGGACACCTGGGATGTATCCCCCTCCTCTATGGGGGAGGCGTAACCCCCGTCGTCGTCTCGGTCCGTAGACATCACCGGCTACTGCTCATGGTTCGGACCTGTGAAACAAAAAAAACCCTCTTCATTAAACAACAAACTTGATTCAAGAGATATCGCAGTCACAATGAAACAATGTAATTACGAGTCATTTAATATCCAACCAAATAATCTCTTGGATCGGGCAGTATCTGTTATTAGAGTTTACAACTGAACTCTTCTGACATTTGTATTAAAACTCATTGTTAAGAATCTAAGATATTACTCTTCTGAAATATTAGTCTCCTCGTTGAAAAGAGAAATTTATGGATGTTCCTACTGGATGCTAAATTGATGGCGGATGAACGATCTCCGTCCTTGTCGAAAAATTTGATGACTGCCGAAAAAAAGAAAGTTCTCAAAAATGTAAGAATTGTAATATTCTCTAATTCGTAATCGAGACCTAGAGTTCCTTCTGGAGAATTGCATATGAGGAATGGATATTAGGAAGGACATCTAAACAGAAGCGCCCATACAAAGAATAATTTTCTCTTTGGGGTGCTTATTTTAGTACAAATTAATCATATCAAGCGCTGACGATTGGGCAGTTTTTGTGTTATTAATTTACGGGTTATATTTCTTGTATATATATATATATAT
>JAOUZG010023451.1:3815566-3829883 GCA_026289955.1 Argiope argentata | reverse complement strand
ATATATATATAGTTATTATTAACAAGATAAATAAAATAATTTTGATCAATTTTATCATATTTTAACTACCGCAGAAAATGTTCTTAGAAATAATAAAATCTTGGATGAATTCATAAATGGCCCATTCAAAGGAGATGGAAATGGTAGTGGGGAGGGGAAATTTTCATTTTGCTATTAAGTTCCTTAACATTGAAGATAAAAAAAATAAATGCAACTAACCAAATTAGCGTCTCATCTAAACGAAAAACTCTTGCATTTATTTTTTTTAGATAACTTTAATTTATTAAAATTTTGGGATTGAAAAGGGGAAAAAATTCGCGCCTTAATTTTGACTGTTTCTCACATCAACAATTCATGTCGCCAGATATTAAACCAGATGTAACGTAATCTACCTTTGCCTTAGCTTGCCGATAAGAATTTTGTAGCTGTCTTAACAGCTTTTCTGTGCCATCCTTTTTTTAAAAAAATGTATAAATTTCCACATCAAGTAACGAATCTTTCAATAAAACCGGGTTTAAATGTTTACATTCATATTCTTTCTTATCACAAAGCTAAAAGAAATACTCTTCCCAACCCTGGAATTTGTTATTATTAATATAAACTCCAAAAATAGCGCAGAGAAGTTTTGCTCTGCGCTACTTTACTCTGCACCTTACAATTCTTATCATCACCAGAATTTTAACTTTCACATTCAGTAAGTTTTCACGCGAATCTCATGTAACCGGAATATAGAGTCTAGCTGCGAGAACTCATATACACAAAATCCAAATCCTGCAAAATAAGATCCCATAATATCAGACATTATATAATTCACAACAATAAAGAAATATTTCAGGCGTGAGCGGCGACGACGTTTTACAAACTTTATTCTTATTCATTTATAACTTTCCCTGTGCGATACTTTTCCTATTTCCTTTGTTTTGAAAAAGTTCTACTGCATTGGAGACGCCTGAGTGTAGGTGAACGTTTCCAGGAAGTTATAAAATTTAATATCATTATCCATTTCGCAATGATTCTTTATGGGCGAATTTCTAAAAATGGAACGAATAAGAATACTTCAGTGGATGCTTTATAGCTAGTTAAGCGCTGTATTCATCTCGTAATTTATTTATTATGTCAGAGCATGGTGTTGTTTTTGGGATGAGATTTTTTTGCGTCAACGAAAACCCGTAGGCGAAAAATAAAAATTTTATTACATGCACGAGCATTTCAAAAAATCAGCTTTTAATAGCACGTTTCCATTGCATTTACAAAAGCTCTAATTAAAAAAAATAAGTTAATGACTACATCAAATAAAAAGTAGAAAATTGTCATTTTGAGCAAGTGATTATTTGAAATGAAATAAATAAATAGGAAATGCGATATTTTTTTTAACAAACAATGCGAGACAAAGTTTTTTTTTATGATCGTTTGCAATACTGAAGTGCCTCATTCCACGAAACCATTAAAATGAATAAAAATATAATTTAACTCGCACGAGCACGTAGTGCTTGGCCGTTCAAGAAATTATGTTCTGACATGATGCATTGATTTAATTTTAATCTTTTGTTGTTATTATTATTTTATTTAGTTATTTATTTACTTTCTCGTTAAAGAAATGTACAAATCGAAAACATTGTATTAATTCAAAAATTCGAAGACATTTTGACGAATCTCCAAGTTACAAATTTCCCTCAACCAGAATTTAACTACGATCTCAAAATTGTTTTGAACTATAGTGAAACGTGTATGAAATCTTTATATTGAATTTGAAGATTTACATCAAGTTTCAACAAGTTCATAAATAAGGAAATTTGTCTGCTTGTCAAATTGTACAAGATTACTACAAAATTTTACAGTCTGAATGGATAAAATGTGGTTCACAGATTTAATTTTTAAAATTTCGATCCGTATCAAATTTTGAAACTTGTCTGTTAAAAATTGAACCGACTGTACTTCCACATACATCTAACTGCGATAACTGAAAAATACAATGAATTGGTTGAATGAAATTTAATCTAGATTTTCATAATTTTGTGGGTAATTTTTTCACAAATTTTTAGTCATATCACATCTAAGGCTCGACTATTTATCGATTAATACCTTAGCATACAAGTAAACGGAATAGTTCCAAAGACTTAAACAAAGATTTTAAACATTATAATTTGTTACGAAAAATGCAGTTATATGCCAAATTTTGATTTGACAAGACAGTTGGTTGACAAGACAAAACAATAACAAAAAATGAAATCCGCTATCTCAAATTTCATGTTATCATGTAAGAACATTATTATTTTAAGTCATAGTTTGTCTTAATTAATTTAAATCAAAAACCAGTTTAAACAGGTTTGAAACAATCATGTGACTATCAGAATACGCATGCGACGATATATCGAGTACACGGCGGACATTTATGCCAAGTTGTATCTTATTGTAGGTGATAAGTCGCCAAATGTGACGGTTTTATCATTTTTATATTACATGTTTATTTCACTGCAGTTTTATTAAAATTCCAACAACGAAAAGCCCTATCAAAAATTGTAAAATTTCCAGTACACCATTAGGTTATAGAAATTAACCGTTATTCTTTTAAATAGAAAAAAAATCTAAAAAGAATAAATAACACAACTGTAGACAAATGAATTCAAAATCTATTCAGCACATTTTTTACTTTTTATCAAAAACAGCATGTATTGATAAGTTACATTTACACGAGTCATTTTCGTACATAGTTATCTAAGGTAAAAGGCTTCAGATGATGCTTCCATTATTGAAATATAATTCAAAAATTTTTTTAAATGTCTAAATTTGTGAAAGTGAAATCTGGATATAACAGAATAGCTGAAATCGTACTTTAGAAGACTTGAAACACAAACAGAAAGGTCGTTTAGTGCCACATTTTCATTCATAAAAGTACACTGGATTTTAGTCACACTATTGCAATGAGCATCAGGGAGAACTAATGTTGAATAACACTGTACAAAAGAGTAGTTATTTAGGATGAAAAATTGCAGGTTTCGGAATTTTAAAATTCTACAACACTGAGAGAAAGAGAACATATTTATTATTACAACTGATGGTCAAAATAAAATTCTGCAAGAGGATTTTCACTCTCAATTCTTCCTGCAATTTCTTGCATGCCCCCCCTCTAGAAGCTTTATATAAGATCAAAATAACGGGTGATTAGAATTAATGCAGTCCTGTTCATAGTACAGTAAAAAGAAATAAAGTCATCATACAAAAACTTGGGGGTGCATATGAAATGAATTTTTCAGAAATTCACTACCAGATGGCACCACTCATATGAAATTGAAAATTTAATTAAACTAATTGATAATTATGTTCTTAAATATTGTTTTAAGAATACAAAATTGTGCCAAATTTCAGAACTAATACATCAAATAATTAAAGAAAAATTGAATACAAAATTCATTTTTATAATAAAGAAAAAAATAAAATAAAAATGCAAAGATATTTTAGTTATTTTTAACTATACAAAATGATTAAATATTTGAATGTTTATGACAATACTTAGTATAGATCCTAAATATATACCTTTTACAATATATTATTAATAAATTTTTGAATTAAACTTGTGTTTTTATGATTTAAAATTATCATTGAGTTTTGGTATGACAAGAACCAATGGTTTTCTCCCTACAGACTTATGAATAAGGATACTTGAATTTTAACCACCCTTTATTTTTAAGAATGCAAAGATTAAAGGATATGGCACTTATATGGTAGCTTATTGCCTTGATGGCAAATTTCCTATTTTGATGATGTTGATCAATACAGAAAAAAAAATCTAGTAATCCTATGCACTTACAATAGCAAAATTAACTTACTAACTCATGCATTCATAGTAAAAGGCACTTGAGCACCTTCAAAAGTTCCAGATATTTTGCAGTATTTCTATTTACAGAATATATCTGCTGATTTCTAACAAATTAGATTCCTAATTGCAGCCACAAGACTGACAGAATTTTATTATAAATGGAATACATTATAGAGAAAAATTTATGTTGAACTTCAGAAAGGATGAAGGGTAAAACCACTCCAAATATTTTTTTTTCTCCCCTTTATCTCGTAGAAATATTGCAAAATTCAAGAACAGTTTCAAAGATGTCCAATTAAAGGCATGGGTAGTAAATATACTATGTTTAATCAACATGATTATTATTTACAATTCTTCTCTTCTGAGTATTGAATTTTTAATTTATTATTAGAAATAGTTTCAACCTAATATTTGTTCACAATATTTTACCTAAACCAAAATTAGAAACAGAAATAACAAATTATCTCCAAATGTCATTTAAGATATATTGTGATAACAATATATCTCGCATAGTAAAATTTGAAATAATTAATTATATAATAAAAAATTATGTCATTGTCCTTTTAATAAATTAGTCATACACTTATTATTAACAAAGTACAAAAAAAGAGTAATTTAAAATTGAATACTACTCAAATATTCATGCTTTATACTCTCTTTTTTAACATACATTTGTAAAGTTTATAATTAACTTTTTTTTTTCAATCCAAATATTTTTCCGTATTTCATTCCACACTTTAAATACAAAAGAATGCATTCTCACAGTCTTCCATAAAATATTGATTAAACAAATTAAAATGAGTAATCACAGACTACACAGACATTAATATTTTTCTATATCAAAATATTCTGTAAATGGCAGTCAAATTTAAGGAATTAATACACTCCAATACCACTCATCATTTAATCTAATACATGCTTGCAAAAAATGTGCTCTGCTTTAACTGGTGCCCTACCATAATTATTCTGACTATTTTATAGCTTAACCATTTCTGTACTAAAAATTTACCATTCGGCAATTAAGAAAACATAAAAACTGTGCTAACAGTAGTTAAAATTCCAAATCGATATAGAGTCAAGAGAGTTTTGTAGAAATTCTAATTTTATATATATATATCAACTGAAAAAAAGGGGCATTATATAGAGTTAAAATAAGTTTTGATGGTTATAGAGACCTAGATTGTAATATGGCTTTTCATTTAACTATTATTGTTACTAACAAAAAGCTTTTTAATATTTCAATGGATGAATAATTCTTTTCATATTTAAAAAACACACACACCTTCACATAAAAAAAAAACGAAATAATTTTAAGAAATTAAGAGAGCATCTACAAATGTGTCTCCTAAATATATCATTCAAAATTAACCTATTTCTGAATCATCATAATTAAAGGGAAATACATTTTAAATGTAACATCTTGGATTTTCAAAACTATTTTTTCAATGATCATTTTTTTAAGAATTAGATACAAGAGCTCTTCATTTTATAATTCCAACTGTTGGTAATTAACAATTCCTCTTCTGTGTCAAATTATTTTAAAAAATGTTATAAATGTAACAAAAAAAAAAATACAATCCAAAATTTTCAATCCTATTTTTATATTAAATTATACCCACAGAAAAAATTGCTTTATAAATGACAACAATGCCATTTTATAAGACTTAATAATTAAAAATTCTGCACTGCCTAAATGTTTTAATTTAGTTTGAGAGCATCTGAAGCATCTTCTGTGATTTAATAAACAAATGCAATTTCCTCCACTATTCACACTTCTAACTCACCTAATAGAATTCTATTATTCAAATCTAAGTAACTTGCCATTTGAAGAAGTTAGAGGGTTATTTAGAGAATTTTATATTTTAAACATCCATAAAATCTTAAATAGTTTTAAGTAATTCTTTAAGAAAAGACATTTCTTGTGAAAACTTTAAAAAAAGTTAACATAGAAAATCACAATATATTAGTTTATAAAGTTTTGAAAACATTTATGAATTATTTTTAAAAAAATTTCATACTTTAATCCAAATTAAATTGATCTTTGTTTTATAGCAAAAGGCAAATAAAGTTTTTCAAATGCTATCAATAACAAGCAAAAAAACAATAAAGGATAAATACAGAGGCCTGCAGTCTTTAATACCATAACAAATAAAAACAATTATATTGATCGCTCAGATCGATCTCAATTTGCATAGATGATTTACGAACATTATTTGATCACTTCATCAGAATTTAAAACACACATTAGGCCTATGTTAACACATCCACAATTATGAACTTGGTTAACTTACATACATATACATTTCATCATGATTTTTCTAAAATACAAAGATATCTTGGGTCATTTATAAACCTTTCCAGCTTAGCTTATACATAAAATCGAAATAGCATTAATCTCTGAACAGCAGATATTTGCAAATTCTCAAAGACACTGTAATGGTAAACTTGGCACAAGACTTAAAAAGCATAGCTGCAGAAATAACATTTTGTTCGAGCCTACCGGCAATCATCGATTAATGAGCATTATCTAAAAATATAGCTCAAATGTCGAACACCAGTTGGTGGCATATTATATAAATACAACAGAACAATGTTCTGAAGGCTTGCTTCAATTTTCCTCATTAGAGGATGAAGCAGTATCAGATTGAAGCATTTTTGATTAATTATTCGAATCAATGTCATAACAGAGCTGCACAATGGGCTTTCGCCACCATCTTACAATCTTGAGCAAAAAAGAAAAAAATAGTGATATTAAAAGATGCTGTTCAGATAACATCATCACCATAATAAATTCCAGATATTAAAATCACAAGTTAAAACTAAGCCAATTTTAGAAAACATAACAATCCTCCAATTTTTAATGCTAGTTTAATGTAGTTCTGAATTTCGATCAAAAACAAATATTACATTTTAGAGGGTTTTTTTAAATTTTAGACCTTAAGAGTATTGCAAAAGTAAAGAAATTCTTTGTGTCATGTCCAACATTTCCTGGCATATCTATTGACTTTTTAAAATCAGATTACTGAGATTGTGACCTAATAGCATTAAAATTTAAAGAGCCTCTCATTCTCATGCTGAAATGTCACAATAAAATCCTATAACAATTACATAGCTCATTAAAATGAGTAATGATCCAGTGCTATAGCACACATGAGCTGTCATATCATAGGATTGATAAAAACTTATTAGATATGCCTATGAGGTAGACGACCAGTGACAATCATAAATACACCCAAAATTTCTAATAAAAACTAAGTTTTAACTGACTGTCCAAAATAAGCTACTGAAGGTACAAGCTTAAGTAGCCACCAACAATCTAAAGAAGTGTTTAAGACAAACAAACAACAATATGACAAATGAAAATTTCTTATTTAGAATACTTGTTAGTATGAATGCATCACATTAACATAATTCCATAAAATGCTTAATGAAATTAGGAACTATAAAAATGTTCAAAAAAGGAATGAAAACAAAGTCAACAATCACAAAATCAACTATCCTTACATTAGCACTTCCCTCGGTCACAAATTCACAATCAGGGAAATAAATGTACCTCACACAGACCGAATGAACTTCATTTACATATATTAGGATATTAATGTTATTAAAATATTTCATCAAACAAACTAATGAAAATTTCTGCCAGGAATAAAATAACATTGAAAGTTCAAGATTGTAGTTTCAATTCTAATATATGAAGAATACAAATATTTTTTTTTTAATAAGAGAAGAGGAAGGGGGAAAATTCAACAAACATACCACATTCTAAAGACTAACACAATGTTTAAAAAAAAGGCAAAAAAAATCAACAATTATAAATAAATTACAAATACAGACCAAAACAAAACATAACAATTTTATTTATACAAGAAAACGGTGCAAAGCATGATACTTATATGAAATGATGACAAAATCTAAAAAGGTAGGCAAAAAATTTTTAAAATGAAATTTGTTACATAAAAGAAAATGCTTTTTTTTTAAAAAAAAAATTGTTTTGACACTTATATCCAACCGATTTTAATGTACAAGCTACAGATTTTAACTTTTCATAAGAAGTGGGCACTGTCTTGGAAGCAAAAATATCTTACATCAATATAAAAACTATCATGAGATAAAACTATAAAAAGTTTAACTTTTTATGGTTGATTATTGTCAGATTTTGCTAAGGCTAGAAACTGTATCATTTTTTTTTCTGTACAGAAGTTGTAACACAAATATTAAAATTTTGACCAAGAGAATAAGTAGAATAAAATGTAGAGACAACAGTCAAGTAGTTAGGTTTTATATCTTTATTAATATAATTTAATTATTGCATTGAATTTAAATAGGCGCTTTACATGGAGATATAATCTCCATTGTTTTATTCATTTCTACAAAACAATTTGTTTCAATAGAAATAAATGCATTCTAGAAAATATTAAAGTTCAAGTTCAATTCGTTACGAAGTGACATAACCAATAAGCTAAAAGACGATGGCTGACATATAAAATACATAAATCTGCATATTACAAGATATATCAAATGTGCATGATTCTCATGCTATAAAAATAATAATTTAAGAAACCAACTAACAAAGCTCAACAAATAAATATTTTCATTTATATAATTTTAATGCATAAGAAAGAACACTTTCCCTTTAATGGAATTATTGAAAATATTTGGATTCCATTACTACATTCAAAAACCTCAAAAAACTATAAATAATTTAAGAGGTAAATGCTTTTAGCGTATTTTAGAAATAAAACAAGATTTTGAAATGAAAGTTCTAAAATACTCAAAAATAATTATTATTATCATTGCAATAAAAATCTGGTGAACTTTTTGCTGTCTTAATAAATACTGAACATTTTTTTTATTGATTAATTTTTATTATAGAAGGAAAATTAAAATCTAAAGCATTTTCCACATTTATATTGGTAATTTTGCAGATATTTTAGTTCACAATATACGACAGAGCAAATCTAATATTTTAGCCAAAAATTTCTGGCTTAATTTAATTTTTTTTTACTATTAAATACACTGTTGGTATTCCGACTGTTCTTTGCAGATACTTAACAGAAAATACTTCAGAAATGTCTTCCATCTCTATAGATATTGAGAAATACCTTGATTCAGTAACATATGACTAAATTTTAAGCAAATCTTGGTTTTTCAACTCCCCGAGTTCCTTTTAAGCATTGAGAGAACCATGCACTAAACAAATGCAGCTCATGCAGGAATCTTGTAGATTTAAATTTTGAATCTTCAAAGAATTTCCAAACCTAGTGAGAAATTTGTCCTTTGAAAGCACAGACTGTAAAGATGGGAGAAAAGCTATATTAAAAGCATCTGCATTGATTCTGACATAAATAACCTAGACATTATTACAGTTCCCTAGAGAGTCGTCATTAGAAGAGTGACTAAAGAACAAGAATTGTTCCAGAGTGGAAGGTGCACCATTTTCAATTTGCTAGGTGTCGTTGTCTTTCTTCAGGATGTGATTCGGGGTAACATGCTAAACAGTTTAACAACCATGGAGACAAAAACAAACCACAGCTTGCGAGCACCGTCATAGCGCATAAACACTAGCTTCCACATCAGGAACAATAACATAAAATGCGCTGCTTTTGTGTACATGTATATCCTAAAAACAGAGAAAAAAAATCAACATTTTAAATACAGATACTGGTAATATATAGAATGCAGGAATTTATCTAATTTCAACATTATATATACAATCAAGTATTAAAATAACTGAAAATAACAATTACAATAATAATAATAATGTCCTAGTAACTGCTTAGTATAGACCCATTCAAATTCTTATATTTTTTGCATAATATAGTGAGCATGGTTATGATGTAGCATCATTTATAATAGCTTTGAGTTCTTCGAAATTTAATGATGGGGTAAAGTATAAATGTGACATTTGATAAAAATTCACAAGAGATCATTAATAGTTACTTAAGGGAACAAGCTGGAAATATTTCAAATCCTGAGCTTTGAATCCCCTAAAAATTAAAAAGCTGTTCAATAAGTTTAAAGAAACTTCATAATGGTTCTAATGTTTATATTTTCCTCTTTGAAACCCAGAACCATCATTAATAAATTCATTACAGTTGAGGAAAAACCCCAACTATAGCATTTCTATATACATATAACTAATAAGAATTTTCTCTTTGATGCTAAATCAACCATGAAATGGCTGTTGATCTTCAAGAAATACTTTGTTCATGAAATTCTGAATCGTGCACCATGGTTACATCTTGACGATTCACAAAATTTATTATACCTTTTAGTTATGCCTAGAAGGTGTTTAAGAATCTTAAAATTCTTTCCTGCTTATGCACATTTTTTACTTGTGATCATTAGTTGCGATATTGTAGCATTTTGAAGAACTTAGAAATAATCTAATGTTTCATGCAATAATGTTCCAACTTCAAGCAATTCTGATTTTTTACTAGCTTTCAATAGATAGAGGATAAATATTTAATAGAAATTTAAATATATTTTCATCATTTATTCAGGAAAAAAATTGCAATAATATATATATAATAAATATATCTATATTTAAAGTTTTAAGTAGACATTTTTAACTACATGTACCTTTATGAGACAACTAATTTAAACATTCTTTGAAAATGTTTTCTACTAACTATTAAAGCAAGTACAACTTTCTAACTTTTTTGACATTTACTACATTTACTTGTCTTTAATGATTGGAAAATCAAAGTTTATTTGTTTTAAATTTGTTTGCAAATAAACTGCAAATTTGATTTTCATGAAGTATAGTGATATCTTTTAGTAGAACTAGATATGACCCCATATATTTTCCAATTTCAAACCATGATAACCAAGTAAGTATAAAAACCAGATGAAGGACATGCAAAGTCCTGATAAAGATGATTCATTTGGTTATGTAAATATTATTTACTTTTTTTAACAATTTTTTTTATTTGTGATTAGAAACATTTAAAAAAAAGAGAATGATTTTGTATATTTAAAACCAACAAGATAAGCCATTGCTCTTGTAGTGAATGCCTACCATAAATCATATCAAATATCAGTAAACTACAGTCACTGTCAAGGCTGTGAGTGATGCAATTGCCGCCCCACTATCATCCAGGTATTGCTAAAAAATTCTCTTCAAAACACTCTTGTGCAGACTGCCTTCGTAAAGTTCGTAGTAAAAATCAAATGTTTAATTTCTTTACTTAAAATGTAAATAAAATTATTTTTCTAAAACATTCCAGTAATTGGAGTCACAACAAAATACATGTAACCCTAATTAAGACATTCTGTTATACTATTTTGTAATTCAAAGTAATATACTATAATATATTACTTTAGTATTCAATTTCTACACCATTTTCAATATTCAATTTCTATATTGTTCTTGTAATTTATGTATACATATATAATTAAACTCAAATACTGTATTTATTTAAGGAAAATCTTTTAATTGAAAGAAGGAAATTTAATGAACATTTAAAAGACCGTTAAAGACTTTCACATGTTTTTCCATTACATTGAATATAATACTTTTAGTGATTGATTTGAAGACTTATGCAAGCATTGCAGAATAGTCCCAGATACTAAATATTTTTTTTCCTTTCTGTTTTGTTTAACCAGATACTTTCATGTCCTACCTTTTGAGACTCTTCCTTGCCATAGGGAGAGAGGAGAGATCTTCCTTCAAAAGGAACTGACGAATGCCTAGGATGTAGTCCTCTAGATACGTAGGCCAATGCAGAGCCTTAATATCGAAGTTGAACATCTGAAAAGAGAAAAAGATTAAATGTTTATAATATAAATATTGTCCATCAAATGCCAATTTTAAATAATCTTTTTAAAAATATTTTAACTATTCTTCCAGGAAATTCAAGTATACCTTATAGATATGGATTTAATTAACAGATTTCAAGATGGCATCCTATACTTCAATGTTATCTTTTACTATTAATTTATCCTTTTACTTAATAGAAATCATGCTTCTATGATGTGCATTTCACTAATTTATATGTAAAATTAATTGCATATCTTATATTTACTTAATTGTAACAATTAAAAACATTTGTTTTCCAATGATTTAAATAGTTCACCTTTTAAAATTAGTTCTTTAAAAATAATGCATAAGAAACCTAAATTGTAATAATGTTTTATGAATTTATAAACCTTTTTAATTAATTGCAGTTTAATTAGATTATTTTTTCATTTTTGTAAGTTTATAAATATTCCCAGTGTCACTAAATATTGAAATAAAAGAAAATGATTATATCTAAAAGACCAGAATATGATGTAAAGACATTCATTTTTAATTTTTATAGTAAGTTCTTAAAACAAATTATAAAAGTTTGTAAAACATTATTTAAACTATGTATTTTCTGATTATATCATAACAGCCAAAAACTGAATAATTTTTTTTACTAAAAAAAAAAGAAGAAAAAAAGAAGCCACAAAATATATACACAGCATAAGGTTTTCAGGGAAGGTAAATATGTAATAGAATTCAGAAAGTGATCATATAATTGATGATCAACACAGTTATGTAAACAAATCATTTAAACAGATTTCATTATTTCTTAGCAAGACAATGAAAATGAAACATTTGTTAATCTATGCACAATAAACTTTAAAAATTAATCATTTTGTTTAATGATTAACTTTCATTACTAATAATAAAATTTTCTTAATATGATTTTTTTTTTTTTTGAAAAACCTGAAATAATTGCTTATGTTACATGAATGCCCAAATTCTACATGACAGAGCAAGTTTATATATGATCATCAAACAGATTATATATATATCGGTTTAGAATTGCCAACTATGTAGGAAAAAGAATGACTAACTATCTGTCACCTTACATCATACATTCCCTTTTAAATTTTTGTTAAATAAGAATAGATAATATTTTGCAATATCTATACTATCAATATTCAAGTCAAGTTTATGTAATATGCTCTCATAACATCACCAACACAATATATTGATGAATAAATCAAATATTTGCTCTATAATAAGATTTCAGTTAAATAATTAAAATGTGCATTTGGAAATACCTAAATTTTCAGCTATATTTAATCTGGATTTGCATATATGGTTAATTATTTTTTAGAAATAAAAATTAGTACAATAAAGATTGTTTAATTAAACATGACTAATAAGTGACAGAATAATAATGTAATTTTCAATATTTTTCAGCAGTACATTAATTTATTAGCAACAAAATAAAATTCTTCAAATCATTTCAAGATGTGTTTTTTTAATTGATATGTATATGCTAAGTATATGTTGATTTGTAAGACTTTTTAAAAAAATGTACAGACTAAACAATTATAATGAAGTTTAGTTTTAGTTTTATTAACATCCCATTATAAAGCAACACAAATGCTATTTTAGGATGGACCTCGTAATTTTGAACTGCGATCAGAAGACAACAGTTGAGCTGGTATCTCCCCCTCTCAGCACCACACCAGATGGAAAATGTTTGGCTCTGATGGATTTAAATGTGCAACAGACCTCTTTATATGAAGGTTTTTGAGTGGAATCAGGCCTTGAACCTGAAACCCTACAGCTCACCAGCCGAGTCCTTACCACTAGGCCACTGTGGCTCAGTAATTAAAGTGGAGACCAAGTGTTTATACATAAATACCTGGATCTGATTTCTCTTCATTTGCATTTAAATATATACGATTATTAAAAACTTTTAAACACCACATATACATAGATCCATGTCTAGCAATAAAATTGATATTAATTACAAATTACAAAAACTCTATCCACGAGCATAATAAAATACCACATAGATACCAGTCCCAGAACTGGATTATGACAAACAAAAATGCCATATAAATTCAGAATGTGATATGAAAAGAATCGATAAAATCCGCCAACCTGTTTGTCTTCAGGAGCGACTTTCTCTAAGAGCATCAGCACATTATTACTGCTGAAAGCCCACTCGTGAGTCGTGAAGTACTCCAAGCACTGTATTGCCCTATGTAACTTCCTATACAGGGGAACGAGCCTAGAAAGTTTTAAAAAGGAATTGAGTAAATAAAAGTGATACAAATTAAACAAAAAAAAAAAAAATTGCATTTAAACATCCTATTCCTTTTAAATATGCATTAAGTTGTCAAATTGGAATGGAATATTTTCAACATTACATTTTTTAGAACTAATACCAAAAGAGTTAATGCTCAAAAATTATTCTAGAGCATTTAAAAATTAGTAGTTTAAGAAAATAAAATTCCAGAATTACTGAAGAAAAATTTAAGCAAAATGTTTTCAGTTTGATAAAAATTAAGAAGAATGTGAGGGTTTATTTTGATGACACATCTGCAAATGATTATTATTTTTTAATTTCTTAAGACATATACTAATTTGCAACATTTTAATCTATTCTGTTCATTATACAAATGATCTGCCAATTCTCTTTATATTATCACTTAAAATTTCAGTTTTAATCTAAATGTTTAAATTTCAATTAACTAAATCAAAGTACACACACACACACACACACA
>JAOUZG010023451.1:3763493-3815166 GCA_026289955.1 Argiope argentata | reverse complement strand
ATATATATATATATATATATAATATCAAACTGGAAGGCAACTTTAGATCTCTTACTATCTAAATTAACATTTTACAGCCACAGATAATTATTTCATAAATATTGCATAATTTGATGCAACATGTGAAATATAATCAAATGCATTCAAAAAAAAAAAAAAAACTAAAGCAACTTTTGAAATCTAAAACAAACCAATTTTGCATAATAAATATCAGTTTTTTAAATAAATATTTGTTTATTTTTTTATCTAGTAACTTTAATATAGGTGTATTTAAATAGTTTTACATAAAGTATAAAAATAATTCTCATTTATTTAAGTGTAGCAATAAAGATCATGTTAAAAAAAATGTTGGTGAGGAGTTAAAAATCCATTTTTAGCCTGTATCTTCGAAGTAATTGCAACTATTAAAAAACTTAAAATACAAAATTTATTCATCTTAGTAAGATGCCAACTAATTTGATTTTTCTATCTATGATCATAAAGAAGTTATAAAGAAATAAAAATTTTAACTCCCCATTGAATTAAACCTTTCCACAAATCAAGATTTTTACTCTTCTTACATTATATGCCAAAGCGGTTACAACTATGTTATTAAGATAAATGGTTAAAGAAATATACAATTTCTGAATAAAAGAATGTTTTGTATTCTTAGAAGTACAATGTAGAAAAAACTATAAAACTTTCCTATAAGTTGTATCATGCAAATAAGGGATAGTCATTATATATAAATTAAAAAAAAAAAAATCTGAGAGATTATATGGACATCATTTTTTCCTCTTCAATGTGAATGTTTTGCAATATTTGTAATAGTTTATGATTTTCTTTTTATTACTGGATCGATAAAAGCTTTAATACATTTCCATAAGAAAACAAAATTTCAATGTTAAAGGTTGGTAGTACATTTTTAAATCTTTAATTAAATTTTTTTAAAATACTGTTTGCATAGTAATAAAAAAATATTTTGAAGTTAAATCTTACCTTTTACTAAAAAACTATGAAAAAGATCAAAATATTTATTAAAATCCTCTTTACTAAATATGCAAAATAAATATTGCCAATTAAATAAGCAAAATAAATAAATTATAAAAGCCAAATATTCATACCCAGGCTATAAAAAATAGAAAATCCAAGATAAAATATTTGTAATAAAAATGAAAAATACTTAAATGAAATACACTTACATCTAATTTTAAAATTTATTAAATTTGGACAAATTGCATATTATAAAAAATTGCACAATATTTATATTGTGAAATTATTGAATATTGATTAAAAAATTATTTGAAACAGCTATGAGATACACACACTTCTACTGAAGTATGCAAACTTTAAAAGTACAAATTTTATAATTCAAGATGCAGCAGTTTGCCCTGTACAGAGATTTGATTCTTCTTTATTATTATCATTATTATAAAAAAACTGAAAAATCAAATGTTTCACAAATAACAATTTTAATGAAAATAAAATGGAACAGGGTAAAATTTCCAAAAGTCAGGTCTAGACCTTTTTCTTTTCACCTTATATTATTTTCTTATTAATCTGTCATTCTTTAACATATATAATTTTAAAATCTGTAACAAAATAAAATAAATATGACAGTGTACTTTTGGAATTAATATGACTATGAAAATAACACTAAATCAATCATAATTTATTAAGTTCTATGCTGCAGGACGTAAAAGGTTTCAAATGAATGCAGGTAGTATCCGAGAACACTATCTTTAAAAAAATTACTATTTTAAAGTAGGAGTGAATAAAATCGAAATTTCCAAGTTTCCTATTAGAAAATTTTTGCTTACTCTTTAAGTCTCCTTCTTGTGTGCTCCCAAAATATTTTTTTTAAAAAAAAAGTCTAGCTATGTAACAATTCTAAGTTTTTTAATCATTGCTTAGAATTGGCATTTTTTATTAGTAAAATTATTGTCAACTACTTTATTATATTTGTATTTACACCTCACAAGTTTATATAATGTAATAACACATTTAACACATTTTTTCTTTGAGTAGGTAGAAAATAATTTAAGGGATATTGAAATTTGATAACAGCATTATAAAAAAATGTGTAACTATTAACTAGAACTTCATTCTGTGTTGCAATAGTCAAGAATTCTACTTCCATATAGGTGATACTTAAGCATTTTTTACCACTATTACTATGTATTATGATTGCTTAGTTTCAAAACCATTGGCATTTCAAATAAAAAATAAACTAACATGCAAAATGGCTTATACTAGAATGGAATATGGTGCTTTTTATCACTTCACAATATAATAAGCACTTAAAAAAATTACTATTATTATTCAGATAAGCTAAAATTGATTGAACATAATTTTTCTGTTCTGAAGATATTAAAGGAGACAACGATTTTAAGATTACTCAAATGAAAATGTTAGTCACCACTGATTAATGAGTAAAAAATCATTTATTTTGAAGATAAAAGAGGGCATTTTGGAATAAAACCTGTTTTGAAGCACAGCCAGAAAATGTAGACCATGTAAGAAATGACAATTCTTTTCAGACTTCAGGAAAAAGGACATATGATCTTGACCGATTTTTAATGTACATCACAATTACCGACATTAGAAAACTTTTATAGAAACAAACTAATTCAAATTTTCAGACCACTGCATTTTAATCGGCCAATATAACAAATAAAAATACTCACTGAGGCCTGTGTCCAGTGATCACAGCAGCCAGATCAAGAGCATAGGCAGGAAGGCGATGGTAGAGCAACACACACAGCTGGTTCCAGAGGCGAGAATCGGTGAAGCTGCCATTGGGGTAGAAGAACACACCACGGCTGGGGTGACGTAGGATAAGGGGGATGGCTAATCGCTCCACCCCACCCCACGTTAAGTGGTTAGTGCTGCCACTACAACAGTTGTATACCAGGAGGCTATTAGGTCTGAAAGAAATTGCAATTCTTAGCTTTATTGTTCCCATTCATGATATGCAAATAACATTAAGAATAGTATAGGAATTGGGACAAATCTCAGAAAATCACACAAGTGTGCAGGAATGATATTCATATGAATGGTTAAATTTTAAATTAGTAAAGAAAGGGAATCAATAAAAATATATATTCAAAGTATTTTAATTAATTTTTTGATATGTTTTAAAATATTTCTTTTTTTAAAAATCTGCTATTTATAGTTTTAATAACTGACAAATTAGAAAATTAAGTTAAAAATGCAGTAAGAACAAAAACATCAACTTCAGCTTTTACTTAACTTTACCTTGTTTATCTAAATTGTATTTAGAATATTAACATTAAAAAAATTAACTGTATGTGTTTGCTTATGGTTTCTTTTCTTAACATTTTTAATAATTGACTGATTAGATGACAAAGGAATAATGTGACCTCAATACAGAATATAAATTAGTTGAAGAAAATGCAAATAATTACAAATATATCAGCTTAATTTTCTAAAATTATTTTTAATTGAATATTTTATTATTTTTTTAATTATGAATTTAAATGGAAAAAAAAGGGAAAGTTTTTAATAATTGAACAAAAACATAGTTACAATCAAAGACATGAAGAGAAAATTTTTACATAAATGTCTTAATTATTGACAACATTAATATTCTTTTTCAGAAGTCAGAGATATTTAAAATTAAAAAAAAATGTTAATTTCATTTAAAAAAAATTCAAGTAAGTTTTGAGAAATTACAAAATCCAGAAATCTTAAAATAACAATGAACACTCATCTATTTAAACATGAATTTTAAATATTTTGAAATTGCAACATCAGTTTTTCATCTTATTCTTTATAATAGGCACAACTTCTTACCTGTGAGTGGCAGTATACCAAGCAACAGTGATGACTAGATTAATTACAACATCTACAGGTATTAGATCAGCTATACTTGAAGACTTACAATGCATAGAACGTAAAATGCCTTTACTAGTCTGAAAAAAATTACAAAGGATCATAAACATATGGAAAATTACGTCAGCTTCAATAATTTATCAAACATAATACAATATTTAGATAAACAATTAAGAAAATATATTCCTTTTCAAAACACTCTCAGAATAAGAAATATTTGCATAATTTTATTTTTATTAACTTAAATTAAAATATATATAAACTGTACGAAGCAATAATAATGAGAAACATAGTTTACTTAGATCATTTTAAAAATAGGATAAATATTAGGAAAAAAGATAAATAGGATAAAAATTATTTTATCTTAGAAAATAGGCAAAAATTATTTATGTCAATGTTTATTATTATTATTGTTGTTGTTGTTGTTTATTCATCTAATTATGGCATGCAATTGCACTGAAATAATTAAATATATATGTATATAGAGATAGAAAAAAAAGAATACTTACAGCAACTATAAGACCAGTGGGTCCATTAAAATTATCAACCCAACCCTGAAATTAAAATTTAATAAAATCAGCAAAATTGGTCACATTTTTTACTGGATTTACCACAAACTTATTTAGTTCAAAATAGCTTTTGATTATTTTCTAATGTGACATTTAATGAAAAAATTCATTTAGAAATTAAATATGCATCTGTAATAACATTCTTTTATAAACATTATTATCAATAGAAGCTAATTTCATATCATTAACTATCATTGAAGACAAATTTATACTCATTTTTTAACTTTTGTTTCAGTATAAAAGAATAACTTAAAATTCTATAATGTCACAAAACATCTTTTTCCTTCATTATAGTGCTATAGAAAAATATATAGAGCTGTCAATAAAATTGTATGTGAAATACATGAAACAAAAATTCTTAATTGCCGATGTTTTATGTAATTATATTTCGTTTTCCTGAGTCAAGTCAATGAATGAAAATTTGTATTATAAAAAGCAATAAATAAATAAAATATTTACTATATAAACTGATTTCTTAGTACTCACAAAAAACTATTTCATAATAGTTAGGCACCATACTTGTATAAAACCATATATGTTAGCATTGATTTTAAAAAAACTCATAAAATACATTTTTCATTAAAGCTATCAGTAATTTACATGAAAATAAACTAGCACTATGAAATTATTACACAACACTGCTTAGTATTATGAATATTGCTATTTTTATGTGTTGTCTATGATGTTATTTTTATAACTTCAAAAACAAGTTAAACACATTTTTCAAATTTAAAAAATAAGGAATAGAAAGATTATATAGCCTTTTATTAACTACTAGTCGCCTTTGGCGACCAGTCGGTTCGCCAGTATTAATGCTCGTTGAAGTTTGCTCGCTAATATTTTATGTAGCTGTGTCTCATAACAGGTTTTTCACCAAAATATTTTTAAACCAAACAAATTTTGATAATCAAATAATTCATTTATAGTATTATTTATTATTATTATTTTCTTCAGATGATCTGTTCACTGTACTACTCATCTTTCTCATTCTATCCAAGTAATGATTGTCCCGGAATTGATATTTTTCTTAAATGGTGGAGGGAAAAGTCTAGAATTATGTTTTTATAGAATAATGATATTCAAATTTTCATAAATGTAAACACAATAAACAAATAAAGACACAATTGGTTTTCAAGAGATGCAAACGCTTAAAAACAGTTTGGAAAATGCCTCGCACCGACGAAATGATGGTGACACACACACTCTTGTTTTCTTTTCTATCCTTTTTTTTCTTCACTATTTTTCTTTCTATAAACCTTTTTTTCCCTTTGTTATTACTTTTTTTCTTTCCTGCCCAGACTTTATTTTGAGCAGGCATAGATTAAATATTCATACCGACTAATAAAAGCAACTATTTACTTTCTTTTTTAAACATCCCGTTATCTATGAATGAAAACCAACTGACTTCCCGTATTTCTTTCTAAACAAATCATAATTTATTACTTCCTGCTATCTAACTCAGTTGGTTGGGGGGAGGAAATGAAGATTTTTGGCGGGAAAGTAAGAAAAGTGTCATTTTAACTGTTTTCCACGCAGTTTTTTAATTTTTTCTCTCCATAAGAACCATCCTCGTGTCTTAACAAAAATATTTTTAAAAAATTAGCCGAATCGGTCCAGCCGTTCTCCAGTTTTGTGCTTAGCAACGCATTTCGAGTTGCATTTTTATTAATATAGATTGATTAAATGGGCATTTGTTGTTTTTTAAGTTTAGCTAATAATTATTATATTTATAATAACTCCAAAGTTAATTTTTTTTTAAATTGGTGCTTTCCCCCCAATATTTATACAATGACATTGCAAACTATATTTCAATAATAAATGATGCAACATTAATTAATAATCTGTAAAAGCAGATTAAAATGTAATAATTTGACACATTTAAATGAAGATTCAAATAGAGAAAATTTTCTTAACTGCAATTCAATATTAGAACTGAGAATTGCTATTAGAATCTTTGCCACCCTACCTTTTTAGCAAATTTGATTAGCATACAGCTTAAAATCAAACATTTTTTTAAAAAAAAATTATTTAAATTCACTACATGGGTTCATAAAAACTTGGTTCAAAAAGTATGCTTGTTTTTTTATAAGACAAAAAATGTCTGAGAAGAAAATCAAATACAATGATTTATTATGCATACAGGAAAAGGTTCCTTCCAGGCAGCTGTGACAATGGATGGTCGCACAATGGCAACTGGCAGTGCTCCACTCTCTTCCACCAGGAGTGTCTCTGCAAGGGCTTTGGTATATGTATAAGTATTGGGACGACCCTTGATCAGATGAGGGGTTAGAATGCTCACAAGGTCCTCATCCATCCACCTGGAAAAACAGAAACAGATTACACATATTTCACTACAACATCTTAATTTTTGGAAAATCATTCACCAGTATAATTTTATAACTTTTGTGATTTTATCATAAAATTTGATTGAATTTCTGAGATAAATGTATTATTTTAAAGTTAAATGAAACAAAAGGACAAAATTCTGAGCCACTATCAAAAGCAGGAATAATATTTCAAAAGCCTTAACTGTTTTCCAAATTTACACATACAAGCAATATAAAAATACTTGGTACACAAAAAAAAAAATCTATTGCAGGTCAAGTCCATATACATAGCAGATTTTATTGGAATGAAACTTGGATCTAAGCTTCATTGAAAATTTTATACAAAAAATCTCCAATCTCTATAAGCTTTCTTAATTCTAAATAACTCATCTCATGAAATTTAACATAAAAATGTAACCAGCCCCCTTTCTCTTCAAAAGAGAAGGGAAAAGAAATTTAAAAAAATTGAGGTTAAAAATGGACCAAAGATATATGCTTCATTATTTAGAATTAAGATAAAATCATTTTTTTAATTAAATCAAAAAATTAATGAAAAATTCAAAATTTTATTTTTATTATAAATGTCTCAATTAAAATCTGGAAGATCGGAAAAACAATCAAAGTAAAAATTAAAAATTTTAAAATTCACCATACTGCTCATTCCTGAATATATGCCAGAGTTTTAAATACCAAAAATCAGACTTATTGCAGAAAATCAGTTCATGCAGGTTAGTAATAAAAAAAAGAGAAGAAAAAAATGGACGGCTTCTAAAATCTATTTGCACTTTTTTTGTATATTAATGCATTTTTTTGTATACAAAAAGAAAAATCTTTACAAACAGCAAAAATTTTAACTGTTAAAATAACATTAAATACCAAAATGCAAAGAAAAGAAATAAAGTTACTGCTACTTAAATATCACTCACTGGATGGTGTCGATAATCTTCTGGGGAGGCACAGGGGGTTCATAGACCACTTCATCAACTTGTTCCCGATCACAGTTACAATAGGCTGTGGACACATGGATCAGGGCCTAAAAAAATATGCAACCAATGAAAAAAAAATGCATTTAAATGCAATTCAAAATAATAAAAAATAATCAGACATATATTTAATCATTAATTAAACTCTTATTAGTATAAGTAAATTTTACATAATCAAAGTATTTTTAAAGAAGCTCATAATCCTAATTTATGCAAAAAGTACAAATTTGATATTGCAATTGCATTGATAAGCATATCAAATTTGGGAAAGTATCCGAATTCAAGGGGGAAAATTTTTCAATAGATTTCCATTAAATCTTTATTTATAAATATATCCTCTCACCTAGATTTAATATCATAATGGACACAAATTCCCAAACTGCTTAAAGACTGATTACTGTATTATTTATTTTCATAACTTTCAAATGCTACAGGAATAATACAAATTGAGGGAAACCATTTAAATATATTATTAATAAAACTTGATCTGAGGAGACTAAAAGTATTGTAAATTATGAGAAAATATTTACAAAGGAGAAGAGTAGTACATTCACAAATTTGAACTGGTCTTTATCAACAACATACAAAAAGTATTTTGTAACTTACCTCCAAGTGAGTCATTTTATGGCACAATTCTACAAGGCGCCGCGTTCCTAATACATTCATATCAACAGATCGCCTGAAATTAAATACAAATATGGCTTAAATTAAAATTTATAGCCAACTTAATTCTGATACGTAAGATAAGGTAAAGTGAGAGTTAGCTTCTTAATGAATTCGATTTATAAAAATTTAGTAATAGAACAAAAATATAAAAAAACACAGTTATTTAACAGAAATATCTTGAATCAAACTTCCATTGTGAAATTATCTGAGATCATAAATAAGTAAAATTAACACTGACATAGAAACTTCTAACATTGAATATTAGGCTTTGCAAAACTCAAAAATTGTAATTGCATAGGAAAACACAAATTTTTAAACATTTATTTAAACTTACAAATTACATCTTCATAAAGATGAAATTTTCAAATCGATTTTTTACTCATTTCTCAATATGCTGGACTTTAAAATTATGCACAGCTTCAAATTTTGAATGATAATACATTATTTTAATATTTCCAGAATTTATTTGTGATCTAATTAAATGAATTTTGATATCACGCCTAGCAATGAATTTTCAGAAAAAATTATTTCAGAAGTTCACAAGATATGTAAAAAGGAATTATAAATTAAAAGCATAAAAGTATAAAATAATTTTAAAATTGTACTTTTTATACACAAATAAAAGTGTTTTTTCAAACAATTTTTATTATATTTATTTTAAAATATTCACAAATTTCAATCAAGTGTTATTTTTCACACTCCTAGATATACTAAAACATTAAAATTAGTAGATAAAAACCTCCTACTTTATCAATTTAATTGAAACACTAATATTTATCAAATAATTACTGGGCAAGAGTCAGGATTTCAACTTTTCAGTTGCAGTTTTTAAAATTCAGAGTGATGTCTGTCATTGCACAAACTGTTATATGCTTGAAATATAATCTTAATTATACATCATGCTTGCCAAAGAAAAGAAAGATTGAAATTCAATAAGGCATTAATGATTACTTGTAGATGGGGGGGGGTGTCACTTGCTATTAAAATACAAATTTCAGCAACTTTTTTTCAATAAAAATAAAGAAAATTGGGGGGGGGGGAGAGAAACACCATATTATTAACTGAACATAGAGAATTTATTCTATAAACTAGAATTCAATTTGAATTTTTAATGAATTAAAATTTTTAACAATAATATCAGAAATACAAATTAATGGACCTACAATCCTGAGTTCCATATCTTGTCACTTTTCACTAAGTATGTACTTATTAAGAGAGGAATTTAAAAAAAATTATTAGATTTTTTTAAATGACTATTCAGAATTTTAATGTATAGCTTCAATAACTTCAAAGCATATTACAGAAAACCACTTTAAGATTCAAAAATCGGTGACCCTATTTTTATTTTCTTATTACAGTTTTATCTAATTTTATTAAAATTTTAAAAAAAAAAACATTTTGGCAAATTTTATAATTTTATTATTATTATTTCTTTTAGTAAGTTTATTTTCAATCATATGTGTCAATGATTGAGAATAAATCAGGTATATTTTATTATTATTATTAAATAATTTGAAGAAATCTTTTAAAATATAATTAAGATAGTTGAATCAAGACTAAAATATCTTGCTATAATGTTTTGGGTAAGAGATTCAAATCTTTTCTTAACTTTTTTATATGAAATGATGATAATGTAATAAGATTTCATCCAGAAAAATCACCACAGGCAAGATAAGAATTCTAGCCAAATAGCAACATGAATTTCAAGTATAAATTAATGCAATTTCTTAATCAACCAGTGGATTTAATTTTTACTTTATTTTTCATAGTATCATCTAATTTAGTAACTTGATATTGTTTAACACATTTATGAATTTGGGCCATACATAATTCTAAAGCCAACTTTATGTATAAACTAAATAGTATCATCTAATTTAGTAACTTTATATGCTTTAGCACATTTATGAATATGAGTTACAAGTAATTCTAAAGCCAACTTTATGTATAAACATTTATATTATTATTTATTTAAACAAAAACTATTTAGGGGAAAAAAACTCACTTGAGGGGTTCATCAAACTTGACAGTGGCTGCTGAATGAAAGACAATGGAGACAGTGGATATGAGCATTGACTGGTCAGAGGCACTAATACCCAGTCCAGGGAGAGTCAGGTCACCATGAATAGGAACCAGCTTGGAAGTGCATCCGGGTTGTTCCTTCTTTGCACGCTCAAAGATCTGCAAAACAAATGAATCAATCTTATTATATCTACCCAGGAAGAATTAAGTTAACACTTTATTTGAAAAATTACAAATTGAAAAAAATTAAGACAATTATGATCAGATAAAAATCGGAAACTCCAAACAAAGTTCAGTTTAAAATTTGTCCTCTACAAAGAATACATTAATATAAAATGAGGGGAAAAATCAATAAAAAAAGGCATTTATATCTAATTCCTGTTTAAAAAAATATTACAATACCTGGAAATAAATTTTAAAATATAAAATATTAACGTAAATTCAATTAATACTTTTTAAGGCTATATTAATTTAAGCACTAAATATTCAAACATTGATTAAAAAATAAAATATCTATTTCAATCCACTTAATCTTTTAGACAAAGACTGGTAATAAAATGTACATATTATCAACTATTAACTAAAAAAAATTAACTGAACTGAATTATTCAAATTTCAATATTGAATTATTTGTTGAAAAAATCAGAATTATCAGCATTTTTTTTAAATAAATATATTTTGGAAAGGAATGGTAAAAGTAATGATAAAAGTACTTGTGTGACAAAATAATCAAATTAATGGAATTCAGATAATCAATTTGTAACTTGATTACATAATTCAAAACTTAGATCATGAGGAAAGAAATGAATGACATTTGCTACCATTCACCATGTGCCAGGTAGCGCCAAACTAGTGTTTTTAGTAAATAATATGTATAAATAATAGCTACAAGGATAAAGATCTTTTGAAGAAAGACTTACTTAGCAAAAAGTGCCAAAATACAATCATTTTAAAGCTGGTTATTTCAACTATTTACAGTTAGTAAAATAAAGTTAATTATTGAATTAAAATAATGCACTTAGTAAAAGACCAACCTTAGTTTTTAGCAGTTCATCAAGCCTTTGTTTAGGCTCTTGTCCTTCTTTTGGCCTTAGGAGCAAATAGATAGTCTTAGTCTGGGAACAGGATCTCAGAAGCTTTTCCACAAGAACCTAGTGGGAAAAATCTTCAGTTAAAAGACTAAACATTGACATACTTTCTTTTTAAAAAAATTACATACTCTAAGAAAACACAAGCTTATATCTGAAAACAAATTATATCTTTAAAAAGCTACTTTGCAAGGAAATCTTTTGAAACAATTCCTTCCCATTAATAATGCACAATTTTAATTAGTCATTAAAAAAATTTGAAAATTTCAAACAAATAAAATTGAAAATTGAATTTATTAGTAAACAAAACAAAAAAATGATCAGAAAAACTCTAAAAATTAACTATAATAATGCTTTTAAGCAGTGAAATGTATTTATGAGCACTGCTAGCACATCATAAAATGTCTATTATCTAAGATTTTTAAAAAAGCAAAAAAACATTTCAACTTTCTAAAACAAAGGAAGAAAATGAGAATTTTGGAATATCAAATTTCTTTAAAATGGTAACTATTTGAATTATAGATAATAGTGCATCTTCTAAATTTTTTTACTATTGTTTCTAAAAATTTTAATACAAATATTAATTTGATTAAATTTATAAATAATGAACTAGAGATAAAAAGTACTAGCAGCCAAGATACAAAATCAAATTTTCACCAACAATTTAAAATACTATGATTGCAGTTTTCATTCACTGCACAAAATGAAATTTTCAAATAAATAAATAAATTTTAAATAAAAATGTATTTTTATTTAAATATAAATTTTTAAATAGAAACCTTTCCAAATTGCAAGGACATTAAAATTTTTCAGAGTTTAAGTAATATTTTGATGAAATTTTGAACATAAAAAATTTGACTGGAAAGAGTATTTAGAAATTAATAAAATAAAAGCAACTGTGCAACTTGAATTTACATAATAGATAAGTTTCAAGCGTAAGCAAATAAAACAACCAATGAAATAAATAACAAATTAAGGAAGCAATAATTAAACAAATAAGTTCAATATAGCAAGAGAGAAATAGAAGGGCATAATACCAATAGCAAAAAATATATATACACTCAACTAAATGCTCAAAGCTTGAATACTTTTTTCACATATCCATTCACAAATCTATCCTAGTAAGGAAATTGAGCAACAGATACACCAAAGTTGATTCATTAAAAACAAAGATATGATCTAGAAAATTCTGAATCAGGTAAATTGAAAAGTAGAGCACTTATAACAAGGTACCTTTCCCATGAAGCCTGTGGCTCCAGTGATTAGAATGCTCCTTTCTTTGTAAAAGTCAGCAATTGGTGAAGAACGAGTTTCAACCATGGTGGACATACCTAAAAATAAATAAATAAAAATATTAAAAAACAAATTTATCGATAATTATTGAGAGAATAAAATTTTAAAATTGATTTTTTACATGAATTTACATGCTTTTTAGATTTCTACAAAAAAGTCTAGAAATGTGTAAAATGTTAAAACATAGATAATATGAAAAGAAATGTTAGAAAATATTACAAGAAAGAAGAAATGTTGATAATAATAAAAGTGGATTCAATTTCACATTAACAATTGAGTTTTTGGCATACATTAAAAAGAGCTTTACATTCATCCATATAAAAATTTCTGGTATTGACCATAAATCATCCCTATCGTGTTAGCAAATAAAAATCCACTTTAATCATCATAATAGTTTAAGAAAAATAATGGATTACTGTTTATAAACTAGGAGAAGATTATTATTAAATTTGTTTTCTTACAATGTTAAATAGAATTAAACTTTCCAACCAAAACATAGAAATCAAATTTTAATAAATGACAAAAATAACTTAATACCATAAGATTTGCCAAATGCCTAAGTAGTGAAAAAAAAATGGGTAAAAAATCAATTGTTATAAAAATAGAATTATCTCCTTTGATCTAAAACATAAAAAAGAATTCTAAGGCATATCCTCTCCTAAAACAAAAATATTTATTTTTGCATAATGTTCCAGTCACATTATGCAAAAAATTAAGTTTTAACTTTAAAAACTTTTTTTAAGTTTAAAAAAAATTCCAAAATTAATAAGTTAAAAAATAAATGCTATTAATTAAAAAAAACTGAATTTTAAGCAATATTTAACTATTTATATATAACTGCTTATGTAAATAAAATTTAAAAAATACAATTTTTTTAAAAAAAATATTACAAATTTTAAATAAATATTTGTTTACAGTTACAATAAGACAAAGTTATTCAGAATATTTTATAAGCAGTTGACTGATCATCCCTATCGTGTTAATAAAATTAATTTAAGGAAAGTGGAATACTAACCATTTTTCAGAATTTCTAATTTGAAACTATAAAAAGCAAATCTTTTTCTTGGTAATAAAACTATACTTGATGTTAAAAATGAGTAGCAGTAGTTTTATTTTTTAATTCATTTTCTAGCTGCAGAGAGACAGGATGAAGCAAACACTGTCATTCCTTACTATGCCGCTATTAAAATTTTTACAAACTGTCAACTTAACAAGTGATTTATTAGAATATATTAATTTCTATTTATAAGTTGAAGTATTTTTTATAACAAATCATTCATGCAGAATGACAGATGACATGCAAGGCTAACTTCACTAAATTCCATAATATTAGATATTTGGAACATTAGGATTTTACATTCTTAGCAATGTCATTAAACATTTTCTTAATGTTAGCACATTATTTAACACAGTCAAAGAATTCATCATGAAAAAACAAAAATTATAATGCCTTAAATTCAACAGATATTATTAAAAGGTTGTCCAATAGATAAAAATGAGCTATACTTACTAAATAAAGCCAATCAATAATATTCCACACCTTGAGGTGATTATATGCACTGTTTAAAAATTAAACTAAATTGACTTGTTGAAACCGTTCCATCCTGTCTATACTGTAATAAAAAAAATATTTTAAACAAAAAAAAAATTACATTTCTGTAATACAATTTTGCATGACAAAGCAAAAATTTTAAGCAACATCATACATCACAAATAACTCATGACATAAAATTCTAAATTCACAAATATGTTCTCTTTCCCTCTCTCTCTCTCGTAAAATATGACGATGGCGCAACATGTAATGCACTTACATTTCTTTAAAAAACGAAATGAGGGGATGATTTAAAAAATAATAATTTAAAGGTAAGATTTCTCAAACTATGATCACATGATAGATTACAGTACTTTTGGAGGTTCATTTTTTTTCTTTACAAAATAAATGAATGTAAAATGAAGATCCTTTGTAGTATTTATTTTAATCTGTATTGTTCGTATATGATTTCGGCGCTCCCCCTTTAAATTGGCACTATATTTTTTATATCTTTTAGTTCCATTTTCAGCATTAATACTGAAACTATTAGCAGGCTCAAGAAGACAGCTTCAGGAATAGTAATATCACTAATTCGTCTTATTTTGTGCTTCAATAATTAACTCGACCGTATATAGAGGGCCATGGTGGCCAAATAGTAAAATAGGGGCTGAAATATTAGGGCACTCCCCCATGGCCGTTCAACTGTAGAGCGAAGGCCAGTAAAATAGGGAGTAGAGGGATTCCAGTTTCGTAACCTCATTCCAACATAAAGCTGACGAATGAGATTGTCGTGTTCGTTTTAAATCCAATCATAGAAATCAAAAATCTTCCAGCAGTATAGTGCTGACTTAAGAGTGGAGAATGCCAGCCCAGGTGTCGTCCTCGCTCATCTAATTCTGCAAAGAATTACGAGATCCGTCCCATATAGTCCTACCCCCCCTCTCCAAAATTAAACACCAATACATACTAAAATGATGATAGTAAGTATAATTTTAAAGCTATTATATAATCATACATATAATTTTATTGTTATTGATGAGATAAAATTAAAAACATTGATAACCCTTTATAATCGAAATACAAAGATGATTTTATAAAAACAAAATTTTGCAAAGGACAAATCCAGTGAATAAATATGTCTTTACAAACAGTACTGATGTTGGTATACAAGATATTTTGTATTCAAAAAATATATTTAAAAAAATGTTTTATATTTGCAATATCAAGAATCTATCAAATGTTGCTTTAATATTATAGATTATACAACCCAATAATCCATGGGGTTTTTTATAGCTGGTTGAAAGACTCCTAGCTCGAAATCTGAATCCAAAAAATAATTTCATGTAAACGGTCAGGTTTACAGGACAGGTTAGATTAAATCAGTGTTGGTTTAAAATGTTCTACTACACTGTTGTTATTATAAGACCAAGACTATGAAATCTGTGCTAAAAAAGTCCACCTGTATTCACGAAAATCGGGCAAATATAAAATTATCTAGACTCAAGGATTCCTAAGAATAAGCAAATTCGCTTGCTAATTCCTTTTACTCCGCTCAATAGGGAAGTTCTTATTTACTCTCTCTGAATGGAATAATTAAAACATTTTAAAAGACAAATGATATGCACATCAAGTATAATCACACTTAAATTTGGACATGCAGTTTTATAAAAAAGTTTCAGCAAAAACAATTGACAAAGTTTAAGATCTTTGCCATGCAGAAATCATATTTCAATCAACGAAAAGTAAGGCAGAAAACGCTATAGTAAGATCCATGTAAACAGCAAATCATTTATTTGCAAAGGTTTTTGAATTCATTCTTGTTCTGCGCATAAACAAGTCAAAAATATCCATAATTTCATTGAAAAAACGAACAATCACGCAAATTTAGAGGATTATATCATAAAATCAGCATATCAAAGAAAAACAAAATCTGGTGACAAAATAGCGAATTGTGCAAAAATCGTCTGCATATTCACGGCGAGACTAAACATTGTTTATATTTAAACATTTCCACGCCAAAAATATAAAAATCGTCAACCTATACAAATAAGGTCACTTACCCTCGATACATAAACTGCTGAATCTACAATCTGACTCCCATCCCATCCGAGGCATCAATGCGAAAGAAAAGTTCGAACTTCGATCTCGAATATGAAGTGGTTCGAATATAATCGGCCTCCATTCTTAATAAGTCCGATAAAAGATTTGTTACACACTTGAACCCTGACCCCCGTGTTCGAAGAAAGAGAGAATGAAGTAGCAGAAGAAAATGTTAAAAAGTTTTATTCTTGTATCAGATAAAATACTCACTGATTGACTGATTTAATTAATAATTCAAACTTAATTTATCAAAGTGAAAATAATTTGATGATAATACAATAATCAGCAAATAGCACCGATGATCTGGAATGTAGGGTGACATACAATGAAATAAGATCTAAAAGATCCTATTTTTTTAGTAAATATAATTTAAAATGTGACAATTATAATTTAGCAGTAGTTATTATTATAAATACAATAAGTCTTCAAATTTAACTGGAGTATAAAAGAAGGCGCATGCTTGCAAAGTTTGTATAAGCTAATTTACCATAATTTACAAAAGTTGAAACCTAATTGCTATTCCATTTGTATTGGACATTTTTGACTCTTCTCCTCCCCCCAAAAAAAGGATATTCTGCACTAAAAAAATGGTATGAAAAAATCTCTTTAGTGTTGGAAATTAATACATTGTCACTGAGCTTCCAAATTAATATTGTTGTTAACTGCACTATCTTCAGCTTTCATTCCCCTTCTAACCGAGGTAGTGAATAAATTCAATAGCTGTGTGCCTTTAATATTGTTGCGAAAATTCTCACAAGAACATGCGAAGATGCAAACTTTATTGTCTAGAAAAACGTTTATCAAAAATATTCAACACAAACTACAAATTCACAGTGAATTAACTCTATTTAACCCGCTAATTTCGGGTAACAGCATTTTCTGGCTATAAAACGCAAGTTAAGGAAAAAAGACGCTCTCTCAAACAAAGCCAACTAACGTAGCTCGTTCTCCGAACTGATCTGATTTCCCACCTTTAAGCTGAGCCTTAAATAGCGTTCCACTAAAGTGAGCGAGGCAAACACTCACTCGTTCCCAACAAGTCTGTTAATTTTTCCAACATTTCGTAGAATCAAATTTTTATTTCTCAGCTTCCTTTACACATTGTAGAGTGTAATAAAAACCGTTAACGACATCATTATGCCGCCAACGAACCTACATCGCCAAATTAGCCAAATATGGCGATCTTCTATTGTAAATCTCTTAGAACGTTCTTTTCTTGCTGACGCGCGACTATATTACAATTAATTTTATATAATTTAACTATTTACAAATATTTACATAAAGTTCATAACAATATTAACAATGAAAATATTTTGACCATAATAATGATGATATACTAAGTTAAAAGCTTATTTAATAAAAGGTGCATCTAATACTTTTTCTGTGTCAATTAACCGAGTTTTTTTAAAAAAGTACAATTGATTTTCAGTTTCATTATTAGTAAATACTTGTAATCGGCATAATTGTGTACTTTCATGCAGCATATTTGAATTACCAACAAAAATTGTTTACAATCTTTTGTCACTTAATGTCACAATAATATGTTTTAATTTCTGAAAAACTTATGACACCTGTGGCGTACACAAATCGAAACTCGGTGAGTAGCAATGGAACTTGTCTAATATTTCTTATAAAACAACATTTCTTTCTGCTAGAATCAATATTTGACACGGAAATACAATTGCAACCACAAAATACATAAACAAATTTGATATTTTAAATCATTGCGTTTTTGAGCAATAGCGTTTACATGCTCATGCAATACGGACCGACAGACATTCAACCGTTGTTGGATTTGATTCAAAATTTGATAGGTTTTCATAATAAAAATACAAAATCTGTGGTACGGAATTTTATCTATCTGGCTCTTTTTCGCTTTGTAATTATCGTGTTAACTTATCTAAGATCAACCGGAGAGACAGAGTTTATTTAAATAGATTTTGATCCAATTTTGATAGAAATCTACAAGTTTGGATATCAGCTATCCTTTTCAGATATCCAACTCAAAGTAATTTTTGAGTTATTTTTTGCCGCATTTTCATTTCTCATTTTCCTTATCTCGAAATATAGAGAATGTATTTGGAACTCAGGTAGATCTTGAATTCCAATTTTCTGAAGATTACAATCATTTCTCAATATTTCGTTTATGAGGAACAGGGGGACATTACCATTATTCCTTTTTATACCATGATTTTTTTTTAAATTTGTCTTTCTATAAATTGAATTTTTACCATTGATGATTTCACAAATTACATCTCGAATTAGTCCCGGTTAAGGATTCGAATTCGACTAACGCTTTAAAAAACTGAAGATTTCGAAAGCTGTTAGACTCGAATATGTCAAATTTCAGTGAATTAGATAATGATGAATAAATATCGTCCATTTCCAAGGCACTTATAATAGAATTTATTAACATGAGTTTAAAAAAAAAATGACTTAGCAGTTTTATCTCCCCTTTATCTGAAGCAGGTGTATCAATGACAATCAATTTGAAAATAAAAATGAAAAGCGGTTTAATTACACTTAATGAGCTCCAGAAAGTAGGGGGGTGGGCACATTCTCAGATCTGCAGGAAGAGAAGAAAAAAAAAAGAAAAAAGAAAAAAAAAAGATGACCTCGAGAACTCAAGCAGTCGGAAACAGTTGAGGAATTTGGTCCGTAATCGCATTCATCAAATGCCAACGCTTCTTAAAGCACTTACAATAACTCATTTATTTATTTATTTGAACATGAAAGTACACTAGAAGTACCAATAATTCACTCCAGAAATTTGAAGAAAAGAATCACCAAGCAGATAAAAATATGTGGCTATTTAAGCCATTAAGTTCAATACGGATCTCCCAGCTCAAGAGTTCTCAACCTATAAAGAACGAATAGATATTCCTTTAAAAAGTATACAGACACTGCTCATTATTTCGATACTAATGGCAAATATCTATTTGCTTTAGAAATATGTTCTTTTTAATTGTATCAAATATTTTTTATTATTTATTTCATGTTGGGGTAGTCTTTATACTTAAATTTATAAACTTTTTTTTTTTTCAAATAGCAACACTCAATTTCGAATATATATTCAAATTCTCCAAGAATATGTATCCAAGTAAAAATTGCTCGTATATGTATAATATTTTGTAACTGGGAATAAACTGTCGATAAGTTATAAACAATTGAAATTTTGAGCTCCTACTGTTAATGCTTATTTATAAAAGAGTTCTCTTTTATAAATAAGCATTAAAGAACAATAGTAACCTTTTTTTTTTTAACTTCCAACTTTTGTTTTCATGTTGAGAATTTTATTTAAAAATAAAAGTACTTTATTAATTTTTTTTAAAAAACATAAGTTGACATTTTTTAAATAAAAACACACAAAAATCTTATGACTGTTAAAGAAGAAAAGCCTAAGCATCACTGTCCCAAATCTTATTCGTTTCTGTCAAATAGACTTTAATATATGAAGAAAGAACCAAAAGCTTTGAGAGTACCATGAATTTCTTTTTCTTTTGGGTGCGTCTCAGCTTTACGAAAGGATTCTCTGGTGAGAATTTAAAAAAAAAATCGCCTAAGTGGAAAGCAAAGAATGTCTTACAACGTTCTTTTACTTCATTTATTCATTCGTTTTTCCCTTTTTGATTTTTTTTTTTTCCCCTTTGTCTTCAATTATTCAGGACCAATTTACTTACAACCTTATACCTGTGGAGTCCCTCATTTTTCAAACTCATGTTTAACAATCAATTATTAGGGAGTTGTGATTGGACTAACAAATATAAATAAATGATTCTTAAGCGAATACAGGCCGCTTATTTTCAAAAAAAAAAAAAAAAAAAAAAAAAAAAGAAGAAGAAGAAGAAGAAGAAAAAGGCGCATTTCCTCCAAGCTGAATGCCACTTTTCTTAAATTAGCTTTTAAAAATTACGAACTAAAAAGAAGTATATATTTTTTACATGCTAAATATTTTTTTTTTTTTTTGCGAATTATATTGCCAATGATATAGTTTTGTTTTTTGGTAATGCATTAAAAATATTTAAAAATGCAAAATAAGCGCATTCGATATTGTTTTAATATGTATTAATGATAAACTATGGTTATGTTTATTTTATTCACCTAATATTTTTGGGAAAACTGATGGAATTAATGGTAATGAATAAACATCCAATATAATTCTTTAAGTAACAAAAGAAAGGGATTTTTGATAAAACTAAAATACATAATCTGATATACAACGTCTGTTACTTTTCATAATTTAATATTCACTACCAACATTAGAAGATTTCTCCGGGAAATGATTATTAATCGTGCAATTAATTGAAAACATTAAAAAATGTATAGAACTTTATAAATAGCTCCATTTAAACTTTCCTGAAAATTCAGAAAACGAAAGTTGGATAGGAGAATTATTTTCCATTTTGGATAGTCTCAGATAATATTTCAGTTCAAAATACGCATCCGTGTCTAGATACATTATGTAATAGAAAAAAGGCATCTTACGCAATATTTGGTTGGAAAGAAGATATGGGTATAAATATATATCCGACATAGCGACAAATCATTAATGCCCATCAACACATCGCATCTTTTCGAAACCGTATCTTCAAACAAAGTATTAAAGGAAAATAAATAAAGGTCACCGTTAGAGCTTGAAATTAATGACGGTGAAGCCAAACATATAGCAATTGGACAACGAGGAACAGATTCAATCGTTATATATCATCAGATATCTATCTTTGTCTTAAGATAAGGATGTCTTCTCTATTTTTACTTAAGATAAGATGCCTAAATGTGTTGGCACAGACTAGAACATTTAGAACATTTAACAAGAGCTACTAAATTTGACACATGCAGTTTGACCTCGATTTAACGGACTTTCCTTTTCTCCAAATTAAAATGAATGCAAATAAACTAACGAATAATAAACTCGAATTAACGAATTATTTCAATAACCTTTTTTTAACATTTGAGAACATGTTGTTTAGGTTAAGAGGTTTTGAAGTCTCTGAAATTTACCAGCAAAAAATAATTTTACTTGCTTTTACAAGTATTGCATTATTATTATGTATGCTGCTTTGAAAGCAGATGCATTTTTAAAAAGCTGATGAAGAACTATGTCATCATAGCTCTTATTTCATCTCAAAATCGGTCGAGTTCCGAAACTTTGTTTGCCGACTAGAAAAATTGAAATATAAGTTTATTATATCGATAGAGAAATTCCGTGATTGTTTCAAACCGTTTAAACTAGTCAATGACTTAAATTAATTAAGACAAATAACGATTTAAAAATAATAATGTTCTCACATAATAACTTGAAATTTGTGATTGTGTATTTCATTTTTTTGTTGTTGTTAGTTTAAATTTGAAAAATATTGCACTGCTTTTCAAGTTATTGCAAATTTCACATTGTCCGGAGCAGAAGAGTTATGACTAAGTGCTTGCAGATGAGTATGTCATGCGAGTTTCACGTGACTAGAATAGGAATTCCCTTTCTTATCGCTCCCCATTACACAACGCAAAGATGCGAGGGGCATTGGACGCTCAGCTTTGTAGAATTATCGATTTTTGAAACATCGTGAAGCATGTTAAGTTGTTGGGAACAAAATATTTTTTTCGTGCAGAAAAGATTAACATTTTAAGCAAATTTGATAAAAATGTTAAACCAAAAACCGCTTAGCAGAACACCTGAAAATCCCTGACAACATTAATTACAATTGTTAAACAACGAGCAGAACTGGAAAAAGCGTCTGTAGAATATAATAAAAGAGTGCCGAAAATAAAAACATCACTGAAAGCCGCAATTTGACCTAGTGAAATATTCAAAATATTTCGGGTCAAGAAAATAGCCATGACTAGGCATCTGATTAAAGAAAAAGCCTTTCAACTTGTCTAAAAACAAATTATAAAAGACTTTTCAAAATTCAATGGTTGGATCGACAGTTTTAACCAATTAAATGCATAATTTATATTTTTCAATCCCTCAAATCTCCAATTTTAACATCAAGCGATAGAGCATATACACGTCGAAAGCAATACAAATCTTTGCAAAGCAAATTTTGCAAAAAATCATGTAAGTAAAATTTTGTTGTTGTTGTTACTTATGGCACTTGTCATGGACAAGCCCCGCTGATACATCAGCAGATTTTAAGCCGAAGGTACGCGTCTCTTGTTTCAAGTAGCGCCAACTAGGACCAAGAGTACAACTTTAGCTACACGCTCATCACAGTCGCTTGTTGCACAGCCCCTTTTTAAAAGGGGGCACAGTCACACATCTAACAGATAGCACACAGAACAGCCATGCCCGAATAACCCTAGATGGGGCCCGGGGTAAAAACCTTTTTGATGTCCCCTCTGCTTTACTACTTTAAAAATGAGTAACATTCATTAAAGAAGGAAACATAAAATAAAATTTCTATTCGATTTGCCCCCCCCTACTTATAAACTGTACCCTGCCTTAATCAGGCCCTGCCCGCAAGAGGAACACCCAGAACATGAGGAAGAGGCGCTACCTCTGTACCAGAAAGCCGGCATAAAATCTTATTCGCTTTATCATTCGATTAAAAAAAATTACGCATCAATCGTGACAAAATGTAATTTTGAGGAACGAATACACATGTTGAATGCACTTAAATGGTTACGAAAAGATACCTCACACCCAAAAGAAAGTGTCCGAAGAAAAGATGGATGTAAATGAAAATACAAAAGGCTGGAAAGAAAGATCTTAAATGGCTGAAGGGTATTTATTTACCATCCAAAATTTCCAATGCAGATGAAATAATACTATTTTACGTCTTAAAACCCGAGCAAAGGCTGAAAAATGCGTTGTTGGATGGCAAATGAGGATTACGATTTTACTTGCGGTTAATGCAATTGGGACCGACAAACTGAAGCCATACGATGTAGGAAGAGCAGTCAAGAATCGATATTTTAAAAACGGAAAGACCCGACCAACAAAATATCCCGGCTGACTTCTTCCCTATCTACAGACTTTTTGACATCTTTAGGTAAATTTATGAATACATTGAAGAGAAAAATTCTTTTTTTTATGGATGTATATATTCTTCATATTCTTTAGTTTGCAATTTGAAAAACGTCAAAGATGTTTTTTTCTATAGAAGTTAATTACAAGAAATTGCTTAAGAGATGAAAATGCGGAGGAAAGATGCTAAGTCAATACTTTGGATACTTTATTTTTTGTGGAACGTTCTTGTGAACAAATTTCCAGAAATGCAATTTAAAAATGCTTTCAGAAAGAGATTTCGAAACCTAATGTAAAAAATAAAATAAATAATAAATAATAATAAAATTATTATCACATGGGAAGAAGTCAGCTTCCAATTTGACCCTTTAGAAGAAGCCATACGATAAGACGTCACTGATCTGACAGATTTAAACAATTGCTACACAATATGATGGACTGTGCTAGTGAAGTTAAAGAAATTGTTGATTTATCGAAATCGGCGATTAACGATTGTGATGCAAAAATCGATTATGAAAACTCCAGTTAAAACGATTACTTTTCTGATGTTTTACAAGGTTTGGAAACTGAAAGCACATCTAATGCAGCAAGATGTAGATGACGCAATATTTTATTCTCTGCATAAAGTCGTAAAAGAATTTTTTCGAACCAGAAGTCAAGAAAAAACATTATTCAATAAACTTACATATTTCAAATTAAAGATTGCATAATTCATTGTAATTTTGCTATTGAATAGAAAGCGTGCAATTTCTAACAATGGATATTTTCTCTTTAATCACTTAATAGGGATAGGATACAAGAGTAATTTTTTTTTTAATTATTTATCACTTCCGCTTCAACTTCATGTCCAAATTCTTTTAGGAGCTCAGAAAATTTGTGCCATACGTAATTCAATGAACAGAACGGCATACGGTTTCTATTAAAACATGATAATACGAATCAAAATTTGAACTTGAAAAGATTTCGCTGAAGAAGAAATTGAGATCAAGTTACAATTTTAAAAAAATTGAAATTACAAATTACATGAGATTGAAAGTTTTAAGGAGTACTAATCCCGAACGACCCAATTGGTCGCCACAAACAGCTAGTCAATAAAAGATTTTATAATATGCTTTTACGTATTATCCACAAATTACTTCAATTTATAATATCTATAACTTAAAATGCACAAATTTCATTAGAAACATAGCTTAATAAAATAAATTTTACAAGCTATATGTTCCGATTTCTAACACTGCAGTTTAAATCCACTGAATTTTTTTTATATTAAAAACTTTTTTTACAATTAATTTTAAAAAAATACATTAAAAAATCTTGTCTTGAATTTACAGTTCACATAGAGCCTAAAATTTAATTTCAAAAATATGCAGAACACCATTATTTGCTTTAATAAAATATAAACACTTCATTTTAATTATCTTATAACTGAAAAATTATATTAAAAATCATGCTCTGCATTTTAAATTCGAACATCAGAGCTAAAATTTTCGAACTTCTGTGTGAAATCGGAATTCCACTCATGTACAGAATTTTATAAAACGAGAATCTGTAGATAAGACAAGGACCGTCTCATAGTAAAAATGGGAATATACTTTGACGATAGAAAAGATAATGTTATCTTTCGAGAAGCCAAAATGAAATGGTAAAAAAAGACTGATAAACTTTATGTCGGATGATTCATACTGGTGAGAGGAGTCATAGTAAAGTGTCACTGACTATCTGTGACACTATCAAGTGTCACTGACAGTTGCAAAAAATAATACTAATAGTGAATCTGAAGCGATTGATCGCCATAGAGCAGCAACAAACCCAGGATAGAAAAATGATACTGCAATACTCAAAACAGAAGTTAACATTCCACGGTTAGGTTCATTTACTTCGATTCAACGAATCAGCATTCAGACTTTTAGGTGGATATTTAGACACAGAGAGACGGATCAGAGTTTTTCCTAAAGAACTGATCAAACAGCCTGCTTAATTGTGTGAAAACATCTGTAACAGATTTAAAAGCATTCAATGCCATCAAAGCGATTAAACCTGAACTCAGTAAAAATCAAAAGTGCCTTCCAGGCAGAATAATGTTCTCCAAATATAGCTGAATATGGAAGACTTCATGGACCCTGAAATTATTTCTGATAGCTTATTTGTGTAGACATATGTTGCGGTTGCCCATTTTCGAAGCAAATTCTGGACTCGAACTCAAGATAGTTATAAACAACTTTTCGGAACTGTCGTCCGATGTTAAGAGATATGAATCCACGAAATAACGTACTAAATATATTTTGAAAGTTGTTCTAACAACAAGATTTAAAACCAGATGACAATAGGAGCATCGATACTATTTAAAAGTCATTGTGACTAGATAAAGGTAATTTAACCCACACTAATTGATTTATTGGAGATGAGTGGCACTTTAAATGCAATCATTTCATTGTGGTCAGTTCAGAGTTTTTTCATAAAAAATTATGGAATCGTTTAAAAATTGCAAAATTATGCCTTGCCGAAATAAAATGCATAAAGTTACTAACATTAATGAAATATTAAGAAAGCAAGAATTTAGTAATCTAAAATTCTACAATAACATCTAATCTATTTACAAAACATTTTTTCAAAAAATTCGTCAAAAATTCTAAAATTTTTGATTTTGTGTATGAATAGCAAATAATAAAATATATCGTTTTTATTAGACAATTAAAATGAAGTACTTGACAGCTACTTTAAAACAAAAACAAAAAAACAGACATTTATATACTTTTAGAACAGAAGTAAATTTTAGGAGTGTATACATACAGGTATTCCCAAATTTAGGGCATTTATGCGCATTAAAGATGCAATATATCATTTTTTAAGAGAGAAAATCAGCTAAGGGTCAAAATTAAAATTTATAAACGGAAAATGTAAACTGTAAAAAAATTATGCATAAATATAACAAAGAAAAAGAAATTCATGTTTAGTTTTTCTGATAGACATTCATTCGCATTGATTATTATCAAATTAAAAAGAAATTTAAAGTTCAAGAATCCGTAATCAAATGATAAGATGTAGTGTGAACGATTTATCATGTTAAGTAACAACCACCCATAAACTATCAAGTATTGATTGCGCAAAATATTTAGCGTCCTTAACCTGTAATGTAAAATTTTGTTACTGCACTTCAGATAAGTAAAGTTAGAAATATTTACATTTAATTTTTCTTTTACACTTTTTTTTTTGTAAATTTATTTAGAAAACGGTTTATAAAATTAATTAAAACAATCATCTTTTTTTAAGAAAATTTAATAAATCTATTTTTTTTTTTGTGGGAAAGATAAAAAAAATTACGGAAATTCAGAATAAAATTTTAACTATGTTTCTAAACACCCAAAATACCGATTTCTGAAAATATTGAAAAAAAACTTATTTCAATTCCCTATTGAGGAAAGTTTAAAAGCACTAATATGTGCACACACACACACATTCTTGTTTAAGTACCACTATTTACAGTACCATGCTGCTTGGTACTGTAAATGCAAGTTAGGTGAACCCAAATTTTATGAAACAGAATTAAAAAAAAAAAAAAAAAAAAAAAAAACCTAGAACAAATGAGAATACATTGAAATATATTATTTTTTTTCTACCGAGTCATTTCTAAGTACTACTAATCAATTTTACCCCCTTCTTTTCTGACTAAACATCTTTGCCTGGTAAAGTTATTTCTGCCATGTTACCCCAGCCTCCAGCCTTAATAAAAGGATTGTTACTTTAGATGGTTTGCTTTCAATTGAAAGATCTTGACATATTTGACACTACAGATTTGTTTCGCACTAATAGCACAACTTTGAATTATTTTTTAAACCAATAATTATGAGACAATTTTTCGAGACTATCAAAATCTGTTCAAAATGAAAAACCTTTAAGAAACCACACCCATATTATTATTATATAGTTAAATTTAACAACATTTCGAATTTTAGGATGCCCACGTCGGACTTTTGACAACCAAAATATTTTGCATAACACACTGCAGCAGGGAATCAAATTCCGATGAGTAGGAGGGAATGACATAAGATTCACGTGCTAACAGTTTAGTCTATCGCGATAATTTAACAGATAACGTGAATCGATGCTAGCCAGACATAGCTGCGCTTCGCTCCTTCATAACACGTGACTGCATATATGTAAATATCAATAACGGCAAGCAAGCAAAAAATGCGCCGGTTTCAACACAATCGCGTAACTCGTCGTTTAATACTTATTTCTCGACCAATGCACTCAAGTCGAATGTTAGTCAGCGACTCTAACGCTCTACTAACTTTGTGGCAAGAACTTCGGCGTAAACAAATTTCCTTTTAGCTTCATAAGTGGCATTCGGTTATATGACCCATAAAACTATTTCAAACATCTGAAATCTAATGCTGTTGTTATATTGTGCTAGGACAGCACTTTTTACTCCATTTTAAGTGGACACAACGCGCAATTCCAAAATGTATATTGGTGCCGATTTACCGCAGTATACGGCCTAATGTAGCGAATTGATTAACTGAATATTTTTAAAAAAAGCGGGATAGGCCGGAGTTCTATGAAATCATTTATTTGACTACCGATATCAGAAGGCGAAGTTATTATACCAAAACGGCCAAAGTATACGACCTAATGTAGCAAAATGATAAACTGAATTTAAAAAAAAGAAAAGAAAAGCGGGATAGGCCGGAGTTCTATGAAATCATTTATTTGACTACCGACATCAGAAGGCAAAATTATTATACCAAAACTTACTGTTGTAATATGTATTTTCTTATTGAGAGCTAAGTTTCCCATTTACCTCAAACTACGTAGAATGCGACTGCGACTGAGTGAATCAAAGAAGTTGCCGGTAACAGATCTAGTCAGAATAGAAGCCTCTGTATTGGCAGTTTATGTACGTTCATATACTGCACAGCACGTTTCAAGTATTTATTAGAAAAAAGTAAGTTAAAGGATATAAACTATTTACATTTTAATATAAATTATGCGCCTAACTTAAATACAGAAAACATAAACAAAACATTAACGTAAATAGTGAGGCTAGTTTTTAAAGAAAATTGACCCAAACTGATTTTACTTTTCACTGATAAATGATTACATATGTGAAAAAGTAATGCTGACATAAGAGTCAAAATATACAATTTTTATTTTTTGAATACTGAACCGCGCTTCGAGTTTCGTGTAGATTCAGAATTGATAAAACAATCTCTTGAAAATCACAAGACGTGAAGATGACTAGAAAATGCAGGAAATTATAAGATTATTACGCAGCTAATACAACAGGAAACAGCTTACAAACACTAATACCTCCGACAGATAACAGCTTCTGTGCACTAGACTAACACTCAAATCTTCGCTGCTCTTTTAGCACTCGGGTCAATCGGGCGGTGATATTTTTACCTGACTTGGTTTGAAAATCGAGGATTTTAGCCAAGGTTCTGAAAGGTTATAGATTACCTCGCTTAATAACGGTCCTAGAGCTTAGGTCATGAAATCTTCCAGAATTATATATTTTTTGCCAAGTAGCCGAATTACTGGAAATGCTGTTTTCAATTAAAATGCTATTAAATTGCGCGATTTTCGTCCCAGAATCTGAGTATCAGATCTTCAAGACGAATACAAAATATATTTTAAGACGAATACAAATATTTACAAAGGTTGTAGCAATACTGTATTTATTGTGCAGTAATAACAATTGAACACACTGATAACAATATGAACAACGAGCAGAACGCTGCTTTTTCTTTTCCTGTCACAATTTGTATTTTATACACAACACTTAGGAGAATCGCTAATAATGCCAATGCAACGCATTACTTTCCTCATTTAATTACGATAAAAAAAATTAGACCAGATAATACGGAAACAGGATAATCGCGAACAGGATATTCGAGAGTGTACAGTTTGATTTGTGTCAATTTTTAAATTTCTGGATTAACCAGAAATGGTGATTTCATTGAACAGAATTGAGACTACCAAAATGCTTGATATTCTACATTACATATTTTATCTCCAAGGAAGTTTAACAAACAATACTGTTTACTAAGTTCCACCAACTCTTGGGTATAATTCTTTTCAACCGCCCACTCTAAATAAAAAAAAACTCTTATTTCAAAAGGGCGGGGTAGGGAAAAGTGAGTTTTGGCATCTTATTTTAATTGCATGAGGCGGAAAAGAATGCGCCATTTCCACATTCCATTGAAGTGAGGAATTACCACAAAAAAAGAATCTGGGTGCATAAAAAGAGATGACTTCAGACTCCAGCAAGTAAAACTTCCTTTATACTTGAGTGATCGTCAAACAAAGACTTCCTACGTTTAAGGTTTATACTTTTAAAGGTCAATTTTCGAGAAATAAATTCAGTTAAATATAAATGAATTAAACAATTGGATCAAGCATAGCTTTTAACGCACCATTTTAAAAAATGAAAAGCAGATAAAGTATTTCTTGGTGGTTTAATTCACAGAAGAAGGGTGGAAAAAACCAAGACCTTGGAAGATTCAATTTCACAACCAGGAGAGTCGCTTTTTTCCTAATAAAGCTTTGATAGGATATTAAATTTTTCTTTCACAAAGAATCGTTACTCGTTATAAATTGAAGATGCAGAACGAAGACGTCAAGATTATTCTGAGACAACGTTGTTCTAGTGGCCATTTCGGGTTTTGAAATGAGAAACGGAATATCCGGTCTGCGAAACGATTCCAAAAGATCCGTATCAAATCTCTTTTCGCTTCTAAAAAAACAGAAACTTGAGGTTAAATGCTAATTCGGGTGGCACCCTCGTATCTGGATAATTTTGACCACTATTCAAAATTAGTGAATTCTTTTAAATTAGCCTCATATTACTTCGAAGAGAAATTTTAATTTAATAAATCAAATCAATCAGCGTATAATTGTCGCAATAGCGAACGGAATAAAAATTGCGTCTTTAACAGAAAATTTCATTAAAGAAAGATTGTTCGATTTCAAAACATGGCTGAAAATGTTGCCTGCAGCACAAATCAATCAGAAATTATCTTCCGAATTTAGGATGCTTTAGAACGCTATAAGAGCTTAGTGAACTTTTATTTTCAACGCTTTTAATTTATATATTATTGCTCCTATGGCAGTTACAAATCTTAAAAGTGAGTGATAAATAGGGTAGGGGAAAAAATCAAAACATTCCATGGAGTTAAATAGCTCTGTACTCTGGTGCATTTTGGAATGCTCTGAACCAGCGATATCAGATGAAACTGTTATTGATTATATGCAATCCAGAAAGCCCTGAAATGCTCAAGATCGCAGATGAAGAAAACTAGGGCATCTGCATTTCAAAAGGATGGGGCGCAACAGGAGGTGGGAGAGGAAGCAATGTCAATAACTTCGCTTTCATTGCAGCATCAGAAATCATCAGAGTGAAGATCAATCAACGATAAACAGTCTTCTTTTATCGACCGGCGATCTATCGATGGGTGTGACGACTTATACGCGCCAGTTTGGAGTACGATAACTGAAAAATGAACTTTACGTTGGCACTTAACACGGGAAAAATCACGCGCCAACCACAAAAAAAGCAAAAATTCTGATATTGTTTCACCGAGAAGGCCACATTATATACCCGGCAATCTTCGAGTAGGAATGGAATGGAAAGACTAAAAGTCTAGAAAGCTATCATCTAAAACAAGAGTTCTCAATCTTTAGGAATTTTCTAAATGAAAATATATTATTTCCATCACAGCAATATTTTGAGATCAAGAATTAGAGAATCCAAAATAGAATGTTTATAATAATAAAAAAATTAAACATTTATTTTATTTTATTTGTAAATGATTTTATACGATACCAATTTTAAAAAAAATTACACACACACACATACACACAAACGTATTATAGCGAAAGAAAACATTATATAAAAGTAAATAAGATTTGATGAGAATTAATATGCTAACTGAGCCCATTTCATTCCAATCAATTTTCACAGATCAGACTTTTTATATGCTAATTTCAAACTTAGTTCACGTGTAAATTGCTATTTTCGATTTGTCATTTTTCTTCATAACACAACTGAAAAGTTTTAAAAAAATATTTTATATTAAAAGCCATCGAAATTTGATTGATCCAATGGATTTGATTCATCTTTCTTTTAATTTAAAATTACATTAATTATTTTACACAATACTAAGGAGTCCCATGCGGGGAACTCAAAAATGAGAAGCTTCGAGTGTGTTGGTTGTTTTTCACCACCCTGGAAGGTACAGAAAAGATGGAGATTGACTACATCCCATCAGTGACGAGACGCACTTCCCACGGGAAAGGTTGTACCGTGAACGGTGACGGCTCTTTGAACTCAACTCCAGTTTTTGAAACACTATAGTGTTACTATCAAGGTGGTCCATTTATTCAGTTATTTCTGCATATCTCCGAGTAATGGGAGAATTCAATTTATGATACAATATTACAGAGCTCCGAATTCAGCTAATTAAAGTTCGCCAAGCCCTAGGAGATTGCGACATAATCCCCATGAGTTTACCCACTTCACTGGTTACACGGTGGTGTCCCGTGTCCAAGCATAATTATTGTAAATAATTTTTATGGTTGAACTTAATTCATTTACTTATAATTCTTTAATTCAAATCACAACTGAATAAAATATTTTCGATTTGAAAGTGATCTTTTTATTGATTTTTGTCGACGAGACGAAAGACGGCGACTCGAAATTGCCAAAGAAGATTATGAAAGTGCAAAATAAAGGAAATAAGAATTTAAAGGGAGCTCATAGAACAAATTCAGATTTAACAACAAAAAACTTCCGTGATTGCACAATTATAAAGAAAAATCAGTTAAGTGAATTAATAAAGAAAAAAACTTAAACTGATTTCCTTCCGATACCGTCACTTTCATCAATGTAGAATAACATTTTTGACCCTAAAAAGGCCATTTTTGTTCAGTGAAGATATTATAAAAACAAATGAACTTACCCAAGAACATTTTAAAAAGTGAAAGAGAAAAGTGTAAAATTGCTTTCCGGATTAACAATTTCTTCTAATTAAATAAATAATTAATATATTGATGTCTCTTAGAATTCACTATACAACAGACAGTTAAAAAATTATTTGTCACAGGTTAAATTATAAAACCCATACTGAGGTACTCATGCAGAGTATATGAACGTTTTTGGTACTTCTCTAAAAACACAATTGCATATATACCTATTGTTCAAATGACCAATAGAACAACATCAAATGAGCTGAACTCCAGACAGACCAATTTAAAGCTAGCCATGTGTAAAAGTAGGATTGCTTAACACTAAGTACACTCCATCAAAAGTCTGACAATGAGACAAAAGTCTTAATCTTAGCAAAAGTTTTAGTGGTCATCTCAAATGCCAAGTGTACAGGGAATTGTTTCCTCTCAAAACTAAAAAGAAAATTATGCTCTGATGGGATGGCTGGTAGTCTTTGAATTAGGAATGTTTCTTTTGAATATGATTTTAGCATTTCAAAAAGAAAAAAAGTTTTCGGTGAGAGTTATTCCAATTTCTATAATACTAATTAGAATCAATCTAAAACAAAAACTAAGCCATAAATAAGGGAGCACTAGAAAAACCGAGGCGGCCATAAAACCACAGAACACGTGATGATTATAAATCACCCAAAACCATTCACTTCATTATCTTCAATTGCATCATACGATAAGTTATTTGGTCAGATGGCCTGGTATATAGCAACAAATAAAGCAATTATACGATACATTTATATTTATCATGCAAAGTGAACATCTTTTTATCATTGAAAATATGTAAATTAGTAGTTATTTTCACTAAACGGCTGGCAAGAAAAAAAAGAAAAAAAGAATGATAAAGATATTTTTTATAATTTATGTACAATTATCTGAAAAAGCTTTCAACCCTGAGTATAAACAATATACTATTAAATATAAATAAAATATAATTTATATCGATTTCGAGCTGCTTCATAAGTTCTTTCTAAGAGAATGTCAGGGACGATCTGAATGTAATAAAATTCATGACCAACACAATAGAGATAAATCAATAGTAATAAAATTCTCACTACTCAATACATTCCAAATATTGTTCTGTTTTATTTGTCTTCCGTTATTGGACTTTTGGTTAATCTATGCCAAGGCATTTTCAGGCACTAAAAAAATAGTGGTTATTCTATAAACGTTCCATCTACTACAGGTTATTGTCTGCAATATCTGTAAAAGTGTTTTCTTTGCATGGATTCCCTACTTGCAAGGAAGTACGTCGCTCACTTCCTTTTCAGCTTCATCCAGATTTAAATATGGAATTAAGCTAAAAATAACCAACATTATCTGCACACTTAAGACATATGAAGAAATGAAAAGTGTATAACTGCCAAGAACGAAAGAAAAAAAATGAGGATGAGCAACTATAGAGTTTCTTGCATCAAGTAAGTGTAAACACTCAAAACAATCATTCAAGGAAGCATTGTCTGAAAATGCCTTGAAATAGTGTCATTCCTTCCATTCTAATCTCGGTGCGCGAGTGCGTGGATGGAGGGGAGGGAGGGAGGTAAGCAGGATTTCCCATTGTTGAGTAACGTCTTTTATCTTCGCGCGAGAAACGGAAACCGGACAACATCTCCGGTGATAATTCCAGACCTTGAAGGTGGAGAATGTAGGTGAAACATCGAGCCTCTTAATCAGATTCCAGACAACTCAGACGATAGATTATCCATTCATTAGTCGGCCTACGCCCGTTCTAGGAACCGGAGCCTCTCGTAACAGGTACATTAGAAATCTGAGCCGGAAGGATGATTGTTAATGGCAAGAAAATCTTCCCATAATAGTTATTTAATTACAAAAAAAAATCGATATTGGAAATTTAATTATCAATGTAAATTGTTACAGTGATCCGTATACTAAAGCTGCATTGCGTGGTATACCAAAATAAATTTAACGGCTAAATACAAGGTTTAATGACATTTAACGGCTACAAAGTAAATGCAAAACGTCTACAAAATACAAAAAAATTCGGAAAAAAATACAAAACGACCCATTTTAAACTTTTAAAAAAAAGACAATAATGTGCAAATCGATTATTTAAAAAATTAGACTTCAAAATATTTTTAATCCTAGCTAAGTCTCTTAGGAAATAACTAAATAATTTCCTAACTCCATTAGGAAATAAATGAGCCCCATTTTTAAAAAAACTTATTTATAAGAGGCAGAATTAGAGAGGAAAAGAGGTAATTTTAGTAAGAGCATAATTTTTTGCATTGAAGTTGTATACAAATACTTTAAACGCAAAAGATTATAATGCCTATATAACATATTACATTTTTAACATTGTTACTGGTGCATATTAAGAGCATAAGGTTACATACCATTTATACCAAAGGTCAACGCCCCCCCCCCCCTCTATTATAATCAAGAGTGATCTTTAGAATTACATTTACCAAAATAAAGAATATTAATATTTCTAGTCTGAAATATTACAGTGTATGTTTTAGAGTTGATACTTCCATCTTCATGTCATTTTAAAAATAAACAATTAAATTATAAACAATATGGAAGAAAAAAGCATTTACTATCAGTGTAATGCGCATAAGTACAAATGCTAAATAAGAATTTAAAACAAAGCAATAAGTATTTAAACTAATTAAGTAAGCGCTTATTACCTATTTAATAAGCGCTTAATTTTTTTTATTTGATAAAATTAGAGAAAAAGTTATATGAAAATAAAATGGGATTTTATTTAAGATTCTGCGAAAATAGTTATACACGCGCAATAATATATACTCCGAAGCACATTAAAACGAAACAATTCAAAATTTGAACTAATTTTAAATAATAATAAAAATTAGGAAAGCTTTTCCTTGGCGGCTATAAATTATCAAATAACTAATTATTTGCCAATTGCAGTAATTACAGACGAAATTTTTATGTACAATTTTTTATCATACAAGTCGAAATTTATAAATGTGACTTTAAAAATTACCATAAAAGGAATCGGAATGGTCTCTGAAAACTTACTCAAATATTCCTGAATAATTGTACCTGTGCATTATTAACCGTATGTGATTGGTGAACAATAATTTAAAGGCGGGGGGGGTGATTTGAATTCACTCCATATATGCGCTATTATTACATTTGCGGACTTTCCGATGAATGACCGTAAATGAAATTCTATCATATATGCGCTACTCTGTCTACTTCGAGGACAGCCGATTTTAGTATTACAAATGATTCAATGTCTCCAGAGTTAAAATACAGATATGGTTTATTGCAGGCTCATTCGAAAGCTGATGGAATGGAAAAGTTCTGGTAAATTTAACGTACTACAGCTAGAAAAGTTTACGCATTTGCGAAATTTATTTTTAAATATTTCTGAAATATGATTTTTGCATTTTGCCAAGAATCCTAATCAAAACGATGTCATTTTATTTGGTTTTTATCATGTCGGAACATGATGTTGTTTGGGGGAATGAGGTTTGTGGCTTCAACAAAACTCCGTAGGCAAAAAATAAAAATTTTATCGTCTGCACGAGCATCTCAAAAAATCAGCTTTTAATAATTCGTTGTCATCCCATTTACGAAAGCTCTGATTTAAAAAAAAAAAAGTTAATAACTACCGCAAATGAAACCTAGAAAAATGTCTTTTTGATGCGCGTGGTTATATGAAATGAATTGAATAGGAAATGGGATATTTTTTTAAACAATCAATGCGAGAAAAAAAAATTTTTTGGATCACTTGCAACACTAAAGTGACTCATTCAATGAAACCATTGGCATGAATAAAAATATAATTTCACTCGCACGAGCACGTGGTTCTTGGCCGTTCCAGAAATTATGTTCTGACATGATCCAGTGCAATATTCACAGCAGATTTCAATTTAATCTTTTTTTTGCGAGTGATTTTTTTAAGAAATATATTATTTTAACCGTAGGTCTGAGAGAAATATTTTAAATCCTTCCTCCCCCCCCAAATGGTAGCATAATTGATCTTGTCAACCCTTATCATACTTTGAAGATGATAAAAGTTAACACTGAACTTATAAATGAAAGATAATGACAGGGTTGTTGTAAAGTTTTAGGAATCCCTCGGATTGTCCCATTATTCCTCTTTTATTTGGCAAATTATGTCAAATTTAGCTTCTATAGGACAAACTATTTTAAATGCAATGATTGAATCATTATTTCTGGCACATTGATAAAAGCTACTTTTTAAAATTCTTTCGATCAAAAGGTTATCTACTTTAATATCGAATTGAAATTATACATTTGAAAAAAAAAAAAAGAAGTCATTTTTAAAAACAACATTTCATAGAAACCGGGAAGTAGAAAATGAAAGCGCATAAGTCAACTTTTTAATTTTATTTATTATGGATTCGTTCCTTATACAGATCTAATAAAAGAGAGTAATACTACGCTGATGTCCCTTTATTGATTTCCATGTATGTTTTGAGGCCGTGAAGGCCTATTGGTAAGGTCTCGGCTCATAAGTCGAAGGGCTTCAGATTCAAGATTCGATTCCACCGAAGATGGGGTCTGCTGCACATTAAATCTGTCAAAGGCAAATGTCATTCAGATGGTATGGCGTGGTGAGGAGAGGGGGTGCCACTCAGGTGTTGCCCTCGTCATTTGGCCGCGGTTCAAAACTACGAGGCCCGTCTCTAAATAGCCCTAGTGTTGCTTCACAACAGGATGTTAATATAGCTAAATTAAAACCATGCATGTTTGATGATGATGCCGTGTCCGCTTTCTACCACGGAAAGAGGAGTGCAGTAGCTTTTGAGGGTATGGACCCCTGAGCAACCGAAGGCAGAAGTCTGACTTCTAGCTCATGTGAGGATGAAACACACACCCACACGCTTGCACAGCCACTTTTTACAGCGGGGGGGGGGGGGGAGTCACATTCACAAATCTCACAGACAGAAAACAGAAAAACCATGCCCGAACCGGGACCAGCCATGCATGTTTTAAATTTAAATATAAAAATCTTGTCCAAATTTAAGAATTTAATTTACTTCGGAATGGGAATTTATATTTCATAAGTACTTAAAAAGCGATGATAAAGTTTTATAAAATACTTGGTAAAACTTTATACGTCCGACATTCTAAAATAGTTTTATTGAAAAAGAGTAGTTAAAAAAAATCTCACCGTGCAAATGGCGAATAGAACTGCCATACAAACATCATAAGAAATGGAAAAGATATATGCAAATGTTCAACGAAAGAAAACGCAGCATGCCAATATTAACTTTCAAAAAGGCTTTTTCCCACCATCATTGAAAAATTAATCTCCCGGATATCAATCAATTTCACTTTCACTGGGAAGTTAGCGATAACGACTAAATATTGTTACTCTTATCTCCTGTACTCAAATCCTACTCACTGGGTTTCCACTTAATTTGGCTACTTTACTGAATCAAGCCTTTTTTCCCCTCTCATTCATTTATTTATTAACTTAAAAAGTTTTTTTAAAAAAAAAAACTGACTCGCAAATTCGGATGAGTTTTAATTTTTAAAACAATGAGGAATAGCAATTTGTTCTAAATCTGTCCATTTAAAGACTTATTAAGAATATAAGAATAACGGTATTACATGTAGATTATGCAATGGTCAAAGGATATCCATAAGTGCCTCTACTTTGAAGATCGTTTGACAATGCGAGTATAAAAAAAAACTGCAGCACTATTTTTTTTAACCGTTGGAATTTATCCAAACGGGAAACATATCATTAAACAAAGCCTTGGTTTATATTGGCTTTTAACTGCAGATGATTAAATTTAAAGAGCACGCACGTATACCAGACAGACACACAAAACTAAACAATAATCATTTCTCGTTTTTAAACTCCTACGCGGATTTCAGTTTAAAAATTAAGAAAGCTAAAAGCAGTATGCAATACGAACCTGAGAAAATAATATAACAAGAGTACAGTGAAATTCAAGCTAGTGGTCAAACAATTGTAGAAAAGCAAACACTGAGGACAAAACGCAAAATGATGCTAAATAAGTAATATGAAAAAAAAAATGGTTTTAAGTCAATTCTTACTTAGGTCAACAAAGAAAGTTTTTATTTCAGTTACTTTTTATTAAATAATTACAATTAATATCTTCCATACAGCTGAACAACGGCGCACTGTTAGGATCTCAAGACATCTTACAAATTTCCTTAAAATTAAACCGGTAGACAAACTCTCCAATAAAATTCAATAATATACTAAACAACTTAACGTCATTACCGTTATTTCGAAAATTTTGCCGTAGGATGTGTCATGTTCGTATCACATTGAAATTTAGAAAGTGAGCTGTCTTCTTTGAAATCCCATCACGAAAGTCTCTCCAAAAAAAGCCCCTTGTATAAGGGAAAACAAATCATTAATCTAATAAATTATAAGGGCCAGGATAGCCTGGATGGCAGAGCATTGGACTCGTATTCCTTAGATTGTGAGTTCAAACCCTGCCGACCAAAGACTGTGTATGTGCTAGCAGGTGTACATTAAATCTGTCGGGGTCATATAGTCCTCCATGTCGAGAGTAATACCACTGGGGGTCAGAGGTTATCTTTCTCTGTTACAGATCTAAATTACGATCCGTGGATGAATGGATGAAATGTATGAATGAAGTCCACCCCGTAAAAAGAATTTGTGACGTATGTGAGCTGGAAGTCAGACTTCAGCCCTCGAATACTCAAGGGTCTATTCCCTCAGAAGCTACTGCCCCTCTCCTTCCGTTGTAAAGCAAAACACAATAATAATAGATTTGAATCATCTAACTGATTCTAGAATTCCATTTAACTTTTCAAAAATAAGTCATTCGTTAAAAAATAATTTCGTTACTGAAATTGTGGTTCAAAAAATTATGAATTTTTCAGGACTATATAAATTCCTCCCATTTTCATTCGCTTATGAATTAAATAAGTTTTGCTGAATAACAAAATTGACACAGTTCCTTCGCCTTCAATTACCATAACAAAAAAGACGGCAAGGGCGGTATTTTTATATTTGTTCTCGAGGAAGTTTTTTGCTGGCACACCTATGTCTGCATGAAGAATTTTCAACAGAACTGGGATTCAAACCCATGAACCTCGTCCGATTTATCAACGGATGTAAAGGAAGTAGAAATCCTTAAATAAGATCGCCTTTATTTGATAGTAGTAAATGTGATAGTAAAAATTTCCTGAAAAAGAAATGATAATTTTGCGGTATGCCTTGGCAATTTTTACTGATAATCTGCAATATTCTTATCTGTTACTTGCATAGGGCCCCTCCCTGAACTACTCGAGTTTATGGGCATGAAAAGCGATAAGAAAAAAAAAAGTTTTTAACGTTTTCATGGTGACAGAAAACGATATCAAAACAACTGTATCATATACAAATTATTGTAAGAAAGACGTAACCCCTTTTCTTTTGACTACTGACTAATCGTAAACCGAATTTAAATCACACAAGTTTTGCATGCAATCGAAATCCTGGTGAACGTCACCTAAAATATGTTTTCAACTAAATTGTCGACATTAATTTTTAGCGGATCGCTATAAATAATAAAGCATGAAATAAGGAAAAATAATACAATTTAATATTTCCATTAAAAAGTAAAATCAATTTTCCTTTGATTGAAGTAAACTCTTTATTATTATTTCTTTAAATAAAGTTAAATTGAACATAGTAATCCTTGACAACTGTGAATTGGAGAAGTCAAACATTGTGACAAATGTTTCATAAACAAATCAGTGATCAATAAAAAAATATCTGAATTTTTAGTATGAAAAAAAAAAACCTTGAATAAATTATTATACTGGCTATTTTCATTATACAATATTGTGAATCAATAGTGTAAAGTTGAATTCACCAGTATATTTTTAGTGGATAAGTAAATTTATTTGAAACACCAAGAATAAAATAATACATTGAAATTTTAATACAATTTGTTTTTAAAAATATGACATTCATAAGAAATAATTATTCCTAATCTGCTATACAAACTGAAAATTAGTTAGAAGAGCTAATTATATTTTTATCATGTCAGAACATAATGTTTTTGGGGATGAGGTTTTTAGCGTCAACAAAAATCCGTAGGCGAAAAATAAAAATTTTATTATCAGCACGAGCATCTCAAAAAATAATCAGCTTTTAATAAAGTGTTGCTATTGCATTTACAAAAGCTCTTATTTAAAAAAAAAAAAGTTAATGACTAGAGCAGATAAAACTTAGAAAAATGTCATTTTAAGCACGCGATTACATGAAATGAAATAAATAGGAAATATGATATTTTATAAACAATCAATTCGAGATAAAGTTTTTTGTGACTCATTCAATGAAACAATTAAAATGAATAAAAATACAAAATTAAAACATAATTTAACTTGCACGAGCACATGGTGCTTGTCCTTTCAAGACATTATGTTCTGACATGTTACATTGAAATATGCATAGCAGATTTCATTTTAATCTTTTTATTTCATAACTTTTAACTTATTTATGCAAAACAACTCTAAATCAGCGGTAGAATTCGACTAGTAGGAACAGGATGGGTTAAACGGTGGTGGTGAGTTTAGCAACCGGCATTCCTGCAAAATGGTTTAAGAATCTAACAAAAACTCAAATAGTGAAACTAACAGAATATTTTAAAGAAATCTTTACCACAGTTAAAATCTCCGAAGAATGGAAACACACGCTAATTGTTCCATTCCTCAAACCAGGAGAGGACAAATCAAAAATAGAACCATACAGACCAATGGCGCTAACCTCAAGTTTATGCAAAAAATTTCGAAAGAATTTTAACATATCGACTAACACACTTTCTTTTTTTTTTAAATACCTCCAGTCATTTATGGATTCTTGCCACTTCGAGGCAACCAATTGGCCATCTATAATATTCACTGGGATATTATGGAATTACACCCCCCCCAAAAAAAAAATATTTGTTGTTATCAATTTGGATATTAAAAGTGCTTACGATGCGGTATAAATTGATTGTCTTATTTTAAAGTGTCTCCAAATAGGAATTTCGAGAAACAATTTCAAAATTCATCCACCAATTCCTGCAGGAACGAAAAATTCAAATCCGCTGGAAAAATTTAACTTTCAGACACGATATCCATCCAGAGAGGCTTAGCACAAGGTATAAAGCTCTATCTCCGATTCTTTTTGCTATATTTGTTTGATTTTCACGAAACTTTAGATGAAGGTGTAAAACGCTCGATCTTTGCTGATGACATTTTTATATACAGTTCAAATAGTTCTCTGGATAATATTGTAAGGAAACTTCAAAATACGATGGATAATGTGAATAAGTGGTGCTCATATTAGAAACTTTTTATATCTGCAGAAAGATGTGCAATCTCTGATATTTCAAGAAAAAAAAATTTCTACATTTCCTACGATCTAGTATGCCGGTTTTAATCCCTCTTGAAAACCATGCCTAAAATACTTGGGTTTCTTTTTCTCCAAAACAAACCAAAACAATATAAATTTTCGACATCTCAGAACAAAGACGTTTCGAAAAATCTATTGCTTTTAAAATTTATGGTCCAAGAGCAAAACTTGATCAACAGTATCAGCGATTTATTTTTCTATTTCTGTTCAGTCTTCCACAAACTTGCCCACTAATACTTAAAAATAATAAATACAATTCAAACAATATCTCTTAGAACAAATCAATCAGCAGATATCAAAAATTTGGGGACATTTCAACCTTTCAAACGCTCATGCTGTGGCTAAAAAACTGAAGAGATGGTAATTTCTCGCATTCTAACACAAAAAATAATAATGCCTACGTCGCTAAATAGATTTGGTCTTCATGAAAATCCTCTCTGTACCACATATAAACAAGATAACTCCCTGGAACATATCCTTTTTCAAAGCAGTAAATACAACCATCACAGACGAGTATTGAGTCAAAGGCTAGCTTTGAATCATCAAATTTTGTCATCATTTAAATTGTTTCTTTCTTCAAAGGCCTATTTGCGGTTTTTTTTAATGCATAAATGTTTTGATATCTACATTATACAGCAATTGGCATTTTTTAGTTGTCTTCCTGTCCTTCATTTTTTTTTCTGAGCATTCCTCTTGCTCTTTCAGAATAAGATAGATCTCGGCCGTTTGCTACCGTGTTCGGCTGTTTTTGGAACGCACAGTCTTGAAAAGGCAGTTCTAGTGGCGAGTACTGTTGTAAGAGAAATTTTTCCTAAAATTTACATCATTATTTTTTTTATACATCCAATATCTTAATCAAGTAAAAGTTGAGCACTGCTAATCTTTAGTGTCAAATCCTAGGGATCAAGATTTTCAAGGGCCGTTACTCAGAAATTAACTGGATCATCAGTCTTTGGATACTAGGGCACAAAGGGTGTAGCAACTATAAGTCTCAAACATTGAAAACATATCAATCAATCAATCAACTCTAAACCAAATATTTTGGTTAATGATCACCATACAGTAATGAATCTATAAATAAAGTTTTAAAGAAAATTGTGAAATTTATTATAAAAAAAACTTTACCAATTATTCTTCAATATAACCAAATTCTATTAGAAACCAAAATCTATTAGAAATTATAAAAAGAATGTTTATCAATGCTTTTATAAAATTTAAAAAAATTATGCATTTAGAGTATTACATAAATAAATCTTACGCAATCAATTTTATACGTAACTGGAAGCATGTTTTAGGTAGAAAACAATATCATATTGAATTAGCCGAGAAGTATAAGCAAATGCTTAAGATATGGTATGACATTTTCACAATGTTTCATAATATTCTGAATGAGATACATTATTGTGAAAGTATAATATGGTTGAGCATTTCAAACAAATAGAAACTCATTTCAATCAATCCTTTTAAGTGCCTTTAAAAGTAGGAAAAGTTATGCAATATTTTATAAGCCATTCTCTATAAAAATTCAAACGAATAAAAACTGTAAATATAACACCTTAAAATGTAAAAAAGTACAGGTTTTCTTGACTAACTTTAGTTTTCAAATTGACAAATAGTAAATACAAAATTTGTGTTCACTGTTGATCTTGGAATTATGGAAAGAAATCTCTTCACTTCAATTATTTTTGACAGTACAATATCTAAACAATCAGTACACAGAATACCAATTTTTTTTTTTTATCAAGTGTTTAAAACAAAATTCTAATAAAACAAACCCCGATTTTCAATACATTGCAATTATAATTGAGAATTGTTTGAAAAGGAAAAATAATGCATAATTTACCTTTCAAGGTTATTTTGTGATCATACTTTTTAAAGATAAATTTATATTTTATTTAAGCATGTCAATCATTTCAGTTTTTCAGATATGGCTGAATGATAAATTCAACCATAGCAGTGGAATATCAACTATGAAAATACAATAAATATAGGCCCTTTCCAACATAAACCATCAACAAAAAGCACATAAATATAATTACCCTTTATCAAAATATACATTTTAAAAGAATATTTATCTGCAGTTTGAACCCTGATGTTCTTAATCTCTGAAAATTATGATTGCAAGGTGAAAGCGAGTAAATTAAAATAGAATGAAGAGGCAAACTCCAACAAAAAATAGTTTATCTAAATTTATTTATGGGAAGAAAACATTTAAGAAAGAGAAAATACACTAGTAAGATGTAAAATTTTATAAAATATTTACTTTTAAAAAAAATTACAAACAATAGGCAAAACTTGTATTATGTGTATATTTATCATGTACATTGAGAAGAAAAACTATAATATCTTTGACAATTTTTTGGTGATTAATCACATGCATGTGATTAATACAAAAACACCAAAATTATTATAATTTTGAAACAAATAACTTTCAACATCTATCAAAACTAAATCTGACCTTAACAATTCAAGAAAAGTTTCAAAAAATGAAAAATAACAAAGTGCAACTTATACAGATAAAAACCTAATAAATAAAATTCTCACTGCCTAAATGAGACATAACAGAGATTTGGATTAAAAAAGATAAACTTCACAATGAATTGTATTAAACAAAAACACAAAGAAGTAAAATATGATTAAATTAAACAATAAAATAAAGATATTAAAAAATATTACAAAATTATTACATGAAAAAATTAATCCATCTCAAGAATAATAAAATCCAATTCCAAAAACGATAAGATCTACGTTGCCAAAAAAATGTGTTATGTCAACTAAATAAGTGGCTTTTCTTGAAAAAATTAATTTAAAAATTAAGTTTGAATCAAGTCTAATTTAAACTCATATAACAGAATCCAAGTTTGTATTGAATAAAAATTTAAAACAAAACTATTTGTTAATTGAGAACACTATATAAAATAACAATTAGGGAGCTTGAATTATTTAAACTAAAAAGAAAAATCTATCGTTCTTTAAAGAATTCTGATAAATTCAAGACAAAATATTTCAAAAAAGGAAAATATATCAAAATTCAAACAATTAGATAAATCTTTTTAAAAAATCCTTCTTCAAATGTAAAATTATAAAATGAGAGAAAACTTAGCCATCTAAGCATTTTTTTTCTTTGCCAAATAAAAATATAATTCCTGAGGCAATAAAATTATTTTGGCTCTATATTTTTATAATATTCAAATAAGTTAAGTTTAAATCAGTAAAATGTAAATCAGTAAAGTGGAAATTTTAATTTAATTTAAATAATTGTCAAAATTAGTTTTTTAAATGATATTTGAGAATTAAATTTTGAGATGAAGCTTATTACTTAATTACAAATCTATCAGCACATTGAGAATACATTTCCTACATAGGCACATAATGTTCTATGCTTATTTGAGGTATTTTTGAAGAAGCTACATGACTATCAAAGAAAATTCAGATTTTATTTAGTTGTATTTAACACACTGATTTCTATCCAGAAAAATAAATAAAAGTATGCATATTGTAAATTCTAAACACAGCATTTTTTTAAATTATCTTAAGAATTCGTATAAATCTTTTAATGTTAATTCTATCAGCTCTTAATAACACTAATTTTGGATCACCTACAAAATTAGATGGCACCATAACTCAGAAAAAACAGATTTGACAAATAATAAACAAAACTTCTTCCCCCCCCCCCTTCTTTTTTTTAAATACAGAAGCCATCATGACAATTCTTTTGAAAAACTTACAGATTTTACAGTCTGCTTATAAGCTTATTAATAAGCAGTTTCTTTTTTTTTTCTTTTCATTTTTTGGATTAGCAAATATGAATATTCAAATCTTTACTGTAATAATAAAATTTCATTTATGAAAAATAAATATTTTTTACAAAATTTGAAATTTTTTTAAATATTTATAATTTTAAATATATTTTCTTCTAAATTTGAAACAATTTGATCATTTTAATTATTATCATGTTAGTATTATATTAATAGGAAAAAAGCACATTTAATCTTATGGAACTTTCTACGATTTAGGAAACTAAATTATAATTGCAAAATTCACATTACTGCTAAAGATTTTTTAATCAAAAAATTCTTGTATTTAATTTTATTTTCCATATTCTTAAAGATCAGAATACAAAAGATTAGAAACTATTTTTACAACAGTCACTCGAGCAAAAAATTTCCCATATATATGTAAACATTTTGCCATCTTTTTCAACTTTTAGAAGTGAATTTGCAGTTGTCATTAGAACATCAAAGATATGCATTGAGTTATGAAATTAAACTGTTAGATTTGATATTACAGAAAAATCATTGATTTCAATTAGCTTTTTTAATTTTTTATAATCCAAAAAATATGAAAAAAATAAAACATTAAAAGAAATAATAACTTTCTAGATATTTCTTTTGAAAAAAAAAAAAAAAACAGATACAAGTTTTGACACTCTAAGGTGATATGCATGAGAATGTCAACATAAATATGATAAATCAAAAGTTTTCATATGAATTCAAATATTACTAACATTTTTGGGGGGTTTTTATTATTTTATAGTCATTCTATAAGGATAAGATAGGAAGAACTGTTGCGATTAGTAATATATAAATATATCTAAAAGGTTACAAAACATTTCATTATGATTATTTCACAATTAATTCTGTTACATTGCACTTTAAATTATAATTCTTAAGTAATAATACATGCAGACTTGCACACAAAATAAACTTTATGTGACAAAAATAAAATTTTGAAAGGCTTTTTAAAAAAGGGAAATATTTGTTTATAAAAATGTTATTAATTCAAATACATACATAACTGTAATATATTATCAATTAATAAAATATTAATTTAAATGCTTTAAAAAATTTAGAGCTGAAACTTGTGAAATTAATATAATATAAAATAGATATGCAAACAAAAAAAAAACCTTTTTAGCCGTTTATTAAAATTTTAATGCTGGCTAAAAATTCGTAAATGAAATTATTGATTAACTCAATCATATATTTTTTTACTTAATAAATCTTATTTACCGCTTATGCATCTAACTTTTGAGTTACAGAATTGTTACTAGCGTTTTTGACAGCTTCAAATTACAGAATCAAAATCGAATTTTGCTGCCTTTTCTCGGCCATTTCATTGCATTTAGGATTTTGGCCATTCGAATCTATGACACAAATCCATCAAAAAAATTTTAGGCATTAATAAACTTATAAAATTTTATTGTTTCAAATCAAAAGTCATTTATGAATTTTTATTTTTTCCTTTCCCGATACAAATGTTTCCACAAAAAATAATATCCAATTTTTCAAAAAATGCAATTAAAAAAATCCGAAAGTTGTAACAAGCAATTCGCAGAATTAAAAATAAAACAATAGCAGGAATAAATAAAAATTAATGACACGCTTTAATATCAAGTAACATTTAAATACATAATTAATTGCACCGTCAGTGATTTGATACCGAAAATTCACTCTGAAATTAATCCATGCTACTCGTATATTAAACTACACATGACACATGCTGAATGCAGTGAGTCAGATCGGCAATAAAATTCTAAGTTTATAACTGGCGCATTTAATAAATCATACATTTTATTACTATTTACATGTATTTATAACAAGTTATAAATTATCTAAGTTTCATTATTCGACCGGCTGGTTTGCCGCTATTTTAGGCTTGACACATGGAAAATATCTAACAAATACATAATTCGAATCCTGTTCAAAAGTAACTTGTTTTTCTGAATTAAAATCACTTTACCTTTGTCCAGAAATAAAATGTTGCTTTCCGTTTGTAAAATAATTAAAGTAGTCGCCAGGCTTTTCCATGAACAGACATTACTATACAGCCGTTAGAACCAATTGCCGACCGTAATGTTGTGTGCCTCTCCCATGAAAACCGAGATGCCAAATTCGCCGGTAAAAAGAAACCAATCCTGTACGACGCAGATGGAGATAACTGACTGCCGGTAATGGAGTGGTGGGTTCAAGAATCAAAGGAATCACACTCCTTAAAATTTTTGCAGATGTTATGATGTAACAATAATTTTTCATGAAATAAGAAATAGATTTAGTTTGAGTAAATGATACAAAAGCTAAGGGATTTATTCATCGACCAAAAAATTACATCTGAAACAAACATTTGAGAGCCACATCTGTGAGCCCAAAACTCTTTAGGTCACTCAAACATAACTGGAAATTTGGAATTTTCAGTTACATAATATTACATCTCATGATTTTTTTACAAATTGATCAATTATTTTTGCTTGTTGGCTTGTTTGCTGCGGAAAGTGCAAGGAAAAAAATGAAAAAGTACAAAATAAGGAAAGTTATTTATTTTTACTAGTTTAGAGTGGCATCCGGAAGAAGCATTCTGCTGCTAGATGAAAATTGCACTGGAACTTGGTAGAGCTGACAATCGAACTAAAGTTCAATGGTTTCAAATGGTTTATGAATAGAGTGGCGTAGTTAGCAACATTGGAGCAATTGATGTATTTTTTTAAATCAAAAAACATTTGATTACTACTTAAATTTAATGTCGATTATATAAATCCATCCTTCTGTTGAGTAGAGAAAAATCAGTAGCGTCTACCAAGTGTATACCCAGGGGCTTGCGGAACCTTACTCTGAGACACCTCTTAATTAGAGTAAAAATTGTTATAAGATTATGAAATCTATACAAAATAGAAAGAAAGAAAACCTCCAACAAAATCCCAATCTGAAAAAAACATAAAACGAATATAAATAATAAAAAAAGTGTAGATATTTGACTAAACATAAGTGCTAAATTATTATTAAAAATAAATTATAGAATGAAAAAGCATGAACCGTAAACGGATGCGAATACTGTTGCATAAATTCGTTTTTAATTTTTATATGGCTTTTGATTGTATATTAAAAATATAATTAATTTTCTTTGACTGGAAAGAAGATTCATTAATACATTTTATAGATAAAAAGATAAGAAACGGACATATTTGAAGAAATTAAAATAAGAAAAACTAGGCTATATTAATCTAATTTCTCTTTTATAATAATAATATGATAAAATTGTTTCGATAAAAATTACTAGCATAAATGTTGAGCTGCGTTTTTTTTTTTTTTTTGCACTAAGAATTTTATTTATTTATTCTATTTTTTCGGTGTCTACATTTATGCTCTGAATCTCAAAATTCAGAGTTCAGCGAGAAGAGGAACACAGGAAAATTCCAATCTTAACGTATAAAAACTGACTGAAGAACTCATTCATGAGGACTGCAGAGCTGCAGGCCCCTTTAGAGGCTACTCTCTAGTTGCCTTTTCACTTTCCTCTTTAAAAGTTGATACTTTGTTTAATTTTTGCTGCGAGAATCCAATTTTAATGAAAATGGGATTAAGAAATCTATGAAAACTTGAAGAAAAAGCAGAAAAGGATTTAACAAAGGAAGATAAACGCTGGGATGGGAGGGGGGGGGAATGAATCAGTGCGTGTACTCTGCTCAGTACTCACACAGCTGGTGGAACGATTTGAGGATTAAAGGTAATATTTTCAATTTAGATGCATTAGAACTAAGTCTAACCAGACACGGCTAAAAACATAGACAATTAATTTTCCCACTACTCTAAGTTACTGTTTTCTCTCCAATCTAATTTACAGTTCTACTTTAATTTACTGTGTATGAATTTCAGTGCCTTCTTGTTCCCTCCTCAAAAATATAGTTAGTTTAATGTATATTCATTTTCTTTTATTAACAGTGACCCTTTTAAAAATGTACACAGATGTTTTTTTTTTATATTTTATTTGGATAAGAAACTTTATAAATTAACAGTCGATCAATCCGTCAGTTGATTGAAAATTCAACACGTGATAAACGCGGAATGCCACGAATGTACAAATATTTGTATTTTCATGGCTTTCCTTCATTGAACGGAACATTCAATGAGAAAAAGGCAAGTCCCTCGATTCCAAATTTCAGCACTGCTAAAAGTCACCAAGCGAGAAAACCGTTATCAAATTTTCACCCAGAATTTTATCCTAAACATGATTGGTTATATGAGTGCAATGTTTCTTTATGATAGAGATGATCCCTCAACTATTTATGGTGTGAATAATTTAATACCTTTCACTAAAAGTTGAGAAAAAATTCTTTCATTCATTTCCTCGAAAATATAGATTAGACCTTTTTTTCTTTGTTATTGATTTTCATAAGCACAATTTGATATTTTTGGGTTTCTTTAGTTAATTTGAAACTTCAAATCGCAATACGATTTTGTCCTATTATTTTTAAAACCTGTTTTGCTCATTTTTTATAAAACTCTAATTGAGTCAAGTACTTGTTCGTCTGCCGGCTTTCTGGCACAAATGTAGCGCGTCTTCCTCATGTTCTGGGAGTCCCGGATTCGAGTCCTGGCTTGGGCATCATTGTTCTTCTGTGTGCTATCTGTGATATGTGTGACTGTTCCCCCTGTAAAAAGGGGCTGTGCAAGCAAATGTGGTGAGTGTGTAGCTAAGTTGTAGTCTTGGCACTAGTTGGCGCTACTTAAAAAACAAGAGACGCTCCTCTCAGCTTAAATCTGCTGCTGTATCAGCAGGGGGCTTGTCCATAGGCAAGTGCCATAAGTAACAACAACAACTTATTCGTCTGATTTAATTTCTATCTGCTTATTGTCTTGGCACCAACTTCAATTTCTTATTCCTCCAAAAGAACCTCCAGATTCATGTAATTATAACATTGAAATGCCGAGACAAATTTTTCGTACAAACAATTAAAACAATGCCCATAAAAGGAAATAATAATCATATCAATTATAATCTTTGAGCATATGAGATATATTTTCTAACATAACCTTAAAATAGTGGTTCGCAAGTTACAAATAAAACTATTTACAATACGTGCGTATCCTAAAATCCTCAAAAAATTCTCAAAATTTGTTTTATAGACCATACATTTAGTTATTCAGAAATATTTTATTTCCTTTTTTACAGTTAATAAATATAAAGTTATAACATAAATAGTAAACAGAATGTGGAACTTTTGAAACCAGAATGGACATTTTAAGGTATGTTCAGTTGCAAACAGTTAAATTCAACAATAATTTTTTTTATTCCCAAGAAATATATTGCCAAAAATATAGATTTGAATTTCTTTTATTATTATTATTATTTTATTGTTCCTGGGGGCTATTTTTAGTTTCTCGTATACGTGGTGAAAAGAAAAGTAATCATTAACAATTTGAACTCAAGTTTTGGGCGCATCTTCAAATTTTAAACCTTAGTCCAATTTTATTTTATTTTTTTGAAAAATATTTACTTGTTTATTTGGGATAAAAATAACTCAAAATCGCTTTGAGCTGAACAGTTGAAAATTGGCATATGGTCTTTTCAAATTTTCAGATTTTTATAGAATTTAGTGTAGAATCTGTTCAAAGAAGGTCCTGTCTGTCCGGCTGTTCGAATACAAGCTAACTCGATAATTATAAAATGAAGAAAGCTATATAGACGAAATTTTATAAGCAAGTTTAACATTTATAGTGTAGACACCTGTTAGATTTTTAACAAAATCCAAAAAGGGGTTTTTTGTCTGTCGGTCAGTACTTTCAGAGATATGTAAGCACGATAATTCAAAAACGCACTGGCCTAAATATATCAAATTTGGTTTGATACTTTCTGATGACAATAGCCATTTTGTATTAAATTTTCGTTTCAATCTGTTGAGAAAAAGAGTCTAAAACACACATTTTGTTTTTGGATAATATTCAATGTATGCCAAAAATGTCGTAATAGATCCAATAAAAATGATAAATTCATGCCAGAAATTAATAATTCATAACTATCGTAAGCAATTCCAAATAAATCGTTCTCTGACATGACAAGGTTATTTGAGAGTATGCAAGAAAGTTTTGGGAAGACCACTCCTGCTGGTTTTAAAGTTATGTTACAGTTTAAAAATAGTGTATATATATATATATATATATATATACACTATTTTT